>WSXT02152088.1:0-10245 GCA_011762715.2 Neuroterus valhalla
CTAGTGAATAATCGTCAATTTCGTTCATTTTTTTCGGGCGTATAATGTCTAAATTCCACGCGATTGTGGGACAAAAAGAGTTTATAGGATATGCATGGAAAAATTAATGATTCATTCGCATTTTTAATTAATTAGAAAAAAATTACTCGCTCAATTCGATACACTCAATACTGATGATTCTATCGCAAATTTAGGAAAATAATGTATGTTTTTTATGAATCGGTCTAAAAACCGAGATTTCTGCACCACAGGGAAATTTTTTGAAAAATAGAAGAAGAACCGGGATTTGAGATTGCCTCCTTTCTCTCTCCTTTTTTTCTTATTTCATTTTATTTTTTGAATTTGGATGGCGACATTTGAGAGTGCATTGTCCAAAATTGATTGAAGGGATTAAATCTTTGATTTGTTTTCAAACACGTTGATTCTAGAAAAGTGTTCATTTTTTTTGGAAACCCAACAAATCCAAGGACTGAGATAATAAAAATTTGAAGAAAAAAATTGGTCCACCCTAATGTGCTTTTTCTACCACAATTCGAAATCCATAATGAATTTAAAATTCATAAAAAAGTCTTTGAATCAACTTGCAACTCTTCACGTTCCGAATCCGTCGTATCCCAGTCGTAATATTCCGGAACTTTTTGTCGTTTTGGTTCAGGCTCAACTGCTTTTTCAAGTTCTAAATCGCGTTTTACAATTTTAGGTTCTTTCTCTTCTTTGATTGAACTAGAAGAAGAATCCGAAGAACTAGAAGAATCAGGCGAACTAGATTCATTAGATGATGAATCCGACTCTTTTTCATCACAAATATCTTCATCCCATTTTGATTTCACTTTGAGATGAACCTTTTTATTTGATATCCTTCTATTTTCTTCGTCACTTTCTCGTAGCTTCAAGTCTTCCTCTCCGCTTTTGGAATTTTCTTCCGATTTGGCTCTTTCGTGACTCTTCTTTCTGTCTTTATCACTTCTATCACTTTTAGAGTGGTAACTGAGGTTTTTACTTCTACTCCTGCTAGAATTACTTCCGTACTTCGACTTTTCGGTCTCTCTCCTTCTTCCATTCCGACTTTCGTTCTCGTATCTTCTAGATCGATGGCTCGAATGTCTGCGATGCTTCGATTGGTATTCTTCATCCGAAAAATCTAGTAAATCTCGACTATCCCTATCGTGATTTCGAGATCTGCGATGAGAAGAACTTTTATGACGATCGTCTGAGTACCTTCGACGTGGATTTTCACCCTTTCGATCCTCAAATTCTGGTTCTGGGGAGTCCCACCTCCAGTTATTGTCCAAATCGTCTCTTATGGAATCATCCCAGTTGGATTTGTGCCTGGAATGGAAGTACATACTATAGAAAACGTAAGGAATGAATTTTCAATTTTCAGAATTGCAAAAAGACCAGGAAAACCTTGAAAAGTCATGAAATTGGGAAAAGGCTGGATTTTGTTCATTCGCACCTACCGTAGAATCACTCAAGTTTGGATCTTACTTCTCAAAGTACATTTTTTATATGGTTGAAGAATAAATAAAATGCATTGAATTAATAAACTTTCTGTTGCTGGTATTTCGGATGATAGAATGAAGGAAGAGCATTGCACTTGTCATACATAAGTTCAAGGAATTCTTCGAAAAATGACTGGATTTTGTTTATTCGCACCTATCATGAAATCGCCTGATTCGGACACTGGTCTGAGTTGGGGACGCCCATTTTTCCTGAATACTCATTTTTTGAAAAAAATGGCTTCTTGCATCAGTAATGATTTTGTAGTCTTCATAATCATTTTAGTACTTCACGGAAATTTGTTAATTTTCTAACAAATACAAAGCGATTTTTTTACTAATAAAATTATTATGATTATGTAAAATTAATATGAATGTAAATGATATTCTTTCAAATTTAAAAGGATTTGAAAAAGTACGATAAAACTGATAAGAATCCCAGGAGAATTTGAAAGAATTTGGGATAAATTCATCAAACTTCAAAATTATATAAATGAATTGGAAAAAAATATCTAATACAGAAAATTTAAATGGTTTCGGCAAAACCAAAGAGAATTCAGATGAATTTCAAGGAAATTTGAGGAACAATTCCAGAATTAATAAGGAAACCAAGGGAATTAGAAGAATTTCATGAGATGGATCAGAATTCAAGGACTTCACAGTTGAACAAAATGTTTTTAAAATTTATTTTTTAGCAGGACTGAGTAAATGTAGAGGAATCGAATTGAACTGAAGGGAATTCCAAAAAATTCAAAAGAATGTAAAGAATGCAGGCTGAATTTTGTGAAAAAATGCTTTGAAAGTCATTTGAATATTATTATTGAATCCTGTAAAAAATTCTATGAAATGTGATATTTCCTGAAACTGACGGAAACCTTATAACATCCTTTGAAATATTTTGAACTATCTTATAGCCTTATAATTCCTGTAAAATCATTCCATATTCTCCGAAATTCTAGGTAATTCTTAACAACCGGATAATAATTTTTTTCAATCCTCAAAATTATTGAAAATCTCTTGAAACTGTTTAGATCTATCAACTATTCAAATAGGCCAAATCTTCATTGGAATCTTTTAAAATACCATACATTTTTTCATCGAAGGCAGTAGCTATGTCATGGTTCTCGACTTGGCAGGAGCTTGCAAATTTCTTCGAAATTTTGAGAGTAACCTGAATGTCTTCGAAGTCCTCTAGATTAACTTAATATTTACGGAAAACTATAGAGAAAAAAACTCCAAATTATTGAACTTAGTTCGAAATTCTTAACATATTTTGAATCCTTTGGAATCACTTTGAATTATTGAAATATATTTTAAAAACTCTATATCAAAAATCCTTCAAATCTTTCGAAAAAGGTACTCTAGAATCTTTGAAACTCTTTGAATTCCTTCGGAATTATTAAAATCAACTAAAAATTTATTAGAAACTTCAAACTATTTTAAAACCTCATGAATCTCTTCAAATAATCCGAATCCTAGGAAATGTTTCGAAACAATTATGATCTATTGAAAGTGCCTTCAAATCTTTTAAAATATCCTAAGATATTTCAAATCCTTCAAAATTACACTAAATGTTATATAATCTCTTCGAATCTTCAGTGAAATTCGAAACCTTGTATTTCCTATAAAATCGTTCAATAACTTCAGAAATCCGAGGGAATTTAAAAAATACCCTCATATTTTACAAATTATTTGGAAACCCTTTGAATTGGAATCAAATCAAAATTCCTTGGAACCTTTCAAAATAAAGTAAAATATTGATAATCTTTCAAGAATCCTTGGATCCGTTGAAGCTCTTAAAAACTTCTTATTATTTAAAAAAACACCCTCAATTCTATTGATTTCTTTGAAACTCCTTAAAATTATTGAAAACAATCAAAAATTTCAGAATATTTGAAAACACCCTATAATATTCGAAAAGACCTAAAGAAAAATTGATCTTCCGAACGAATAAGATTATTTTAAGGGTTCGCATTGATTAATAATTTCACAAGGCATTGTTGTTGAATTAGTATGAGAAATGGATTCCCTGAAATTCAATGGTATCGACTGAATTTGTCAAAAAATCTACCTAAAATTTCTTTCAAAAGTAGACCTGGAAAAGTCATTAAATGGAATGTTGATACCAGACTTTTTTAGCAACCCTCAAATTCAAAGTATTAGATGTAATCCAAACGATCAATTATTATCGAACAATACATACCTGCTCTCGCTTCTTCGACTGCTTTCCTTCCAAGAATCTTGAGTCTCTAGTCTTCTGACCCACCTTGGCGGACTTTTAACATCATATTCATTATGTGGGTTCCTAAACACATGCAAAAAATTGCAAGCTCTCCCTTTCGGACACCTCGACATACCACAAATGGCCGTTCTCCAGGATTTTATTCCAGTAAATTCGCAATTAATTTGTCGCCGTGCGAACCAGCGACCCTTCAACTTCCTGACCGCCCTGGAAAATAAGTATATACACAATTCTTTCAAATTTTTGAAATACTTTTCTTTCATTTGAAATACCCTAAAATCTTTGGAAATCGTTGAATGGAGTCTCAAACTTTTGTGATTCCTCGAAGTTTCATTACACCTCTTAGAAGCTTTAAGAATCTCGTTAAATTTCGGAAAAGTTTTTTAAATATTTTGCAATCTTGTTAACACAGAAAATAATTAATATGTTGAGTAAAAATGTTAAATCTGTGATAAAAAGTACAGGGGAGGATTTTTGTCTTTTATGAATTCGACATGGAGATTTCCTTCAGATAAACAATAAAATCTTCACTTACCTGGCTGCATCTCTTTCAGAATAATATTCTACGTAAACATTTCCGCGGAGATGAAGTTCGGTGTTGCTGCAAGACTTCAAAGTCTTGATTTTACCGAAGCTTTCAAGCTCAGGGACTACGTCCTTATAGAATTCTGCAAAATGTTTTCGCATTTCTGATGTATCGAATTCGAGACCTGCGTCAGTATCATGGGAGTTTTTTTCTAGAGAATAGTGAGAATAAAATCCAGGCATCACAATCACCTTGCTGAGACTATACTTTTTGTGATTTCGCGAACACGCATCACCGTATCTAAAATTCAAGACCGCAAGTATTATTTAATAATATTCAGGTACAAGTGTACACGACTAAGTTCATATTTCTGTTCGCATTTTCATTGTTCGTTTTAATAATTGAAAGTTTGGAGACCAATTTTTCAGAATTAAATTGTTCGAACCCAATCAAAACTGAAGCTTTGATTTATCAATTATATGAATATATTTCAAACTAGATACTTCGAAAACTGAAAGTGTTTCAAATAAAAATATTTTGCATTCAAATTTCTCAGAATTATACTACAATTATATGAATTGTAAGATTATGTTCTCCCAAATAGAAAAATTTGATATCAGATAAAAAATTTGCAAAATAGTACACTTTCCAATTCCAATCTAGACTTAAAAAGATTTCGAATTAAACAGTTTGGAATAATTGTAAGTTTGCAATGTTCAGAATGGAGGGTTTAAGATTGGATATTCGGAAATTTTGAACTACAATTATTTTCACTTGAATGATTCCAGATCGGAAGGATTTCAAAATTGCGTAAGTTCTAAACAAAAGAGTTGGAAAATGAATGATCTCGAAGCATACTTCAGATTTCGAAAGTGAGAGGGTTTATATATTGAACATTTTCTAAGAGAGTATAATTTCGAGATGATAGAAATTGAGATTATATAATTTCTGATTCAAATCATTCAAAATCGAATAATTCTTTATCACAATTCTGGAAAAAAGACTTTTTCTAATGGAGTAGGTTCAATTCTTTTTGGATTTATAAAGTGTTCAAGAAATATAAATTCCCACTCAAAGCATTTAAAACTTGAGAATATTACCATAAAACTGCAATTCTTTCAATTCAATATTGAATAAATTGGACTAAAAAATTATTGAAGTCGAAAAATTTGGAATAATTTATGGAATTATGAAGTTTCAATCATTTTAAATTATGAACTTCCAATATTCAACAATTTCAGATTAAAATATTCAAAAAAATGACAACTTTCAAGTTGAAAGAATTCAAAAGGAACAATTCTCGAATCAAAAACGTTCACAATTGGATGATTCCACATCAAAATTGAGATAAAAGAAGAATATCAGATGGGAATAATTTTCATTTCAGAAAATGTCGATTTCTTTGCTTGAATCTTTAAGTCCCAGAATTTCCAAAGAATTCTTGAGCAATTCTGTACCTGCAGGCTCCAGTTTTTGCATAGAACTGACAGACGTCCTTTCCAGGTTGAGTTTCCGCAACACGTCGCAGAGCTGGCGGAGTTTTAGCTCCCTCGTCGATATAATCGTCAATTTCCTTTTTCATTTTTTGTTGCTTCTTCAATTCTTCTTCTATTCGACGCTTCTCTTCCATCTGTTTTTTGAGAATTGCTTCCTGCTTCGCCTCGTACTCTTTTCGAATCATTTCTTCCTGTTCTAATTGTGCCTGTCGTGCCTTTTCTCTGCGCTCTTGAAGAGATCGCCATTCCTCTTGAGCTCGCAACTATAATGACAAAGTCAGTTAATAATTAATTTTTTTAAAATTTACATCCAAGATTCTCATTCGAGCAATTATAATCAGTTTTGAGAGACGATTTTGTCCCTAAATTTGCAAACCATGAATCTAACGCACCACACAATCGACTCATCAAATTTACGAAATATTTTTTGAAAAGATTAACATTTTTCAAATTAAGAAATCAGATAAGATTTTCCTAATAAAGTTTATGTTAGGGAGCATCTAGATTAAGAGAGAATAGAAAAAATCAACAAAAAAGAAGGTTTTTACATATTGAAAAGCAGAAACATTTTTTTTTTATGAGAAATGTTATATTCTTAAATGATGGTGAATAAATTTCTAGAGAGTGGACGCAAAACTTCTTTATCAAAACTCCATGATTTTTCCTTTGACTGATTATTCATTTTCCCCGCCTATTATTATTCGAAAACTCAATATTCTAATCTTGTAACATTATTGATATGGAATCTTCTATAAATGAAATAAAGTGTTTATAAATTTGAATACACACACTTTTTATTCATTTTCATATAAAAATGATCAAAAGTGACGAATTTTCAACCCGAGAAGTAAATTGCAAAAAGAGAAAAAAAATTAATATGAGCTTATGGGTTATTTCAAATAAATTCGAACGAATTACAAAAAAAAAAAAAAAAAATGGAAAATCTCTTCAAATCTTTGGCATCTTACGAAATGTCTTACTTCTTGTGGATACACTCTTTGATATCTATCAAAATATTTATAATTTATAATATTATTAATGAACTTTTGTATATAGCCTTTTTACTTGAAGAGTCATTTTTCCAGTCAATGAATTTCAATTTAACAAATTACTTCTACCTACTGATTTTCCCAAAAACTACCTGAATAGTTAAAACTTTAATCACAGAGAACCAGGACAAATGAGACAAGTATAACTCTGTTTTGAGAAATCAAAATTTCAGGAGTTTATAGATATAACTTCAAAATAAGTAAATAACATTGGAGCTATAGTTTAATATAATAATTAAAAAACGCAAGTATTTATAAAAGAAGATTTTGATTAAACTACTAAAAGGAAATTTTAATACAATATTCAAACACTTAAAAAAATAGTTGTTCATGAAGAAGAGGTTATGCGTGACTAATAATTAGGAATAAATTGATATCGAGTTATTCAATTTTGTACGAATTTCTGTAAATCATGAATGATTAACTTACGATAAAATAATCCGGTTGTGAAGCCCATACAGTATTACTTTCCGACATTATGTTTATTAAATGGTTTATAAATTACACTTTTTCTTCACGTGACATATTTTACCGTTTAGAACAAATGAATAATGCCAAAACTTTCTAACTTTTAAAACTCAATAGTTCCAAATTATATCATGTTATTGTGATTGTGAGTATTATCACATATTCTTTGTACGAATGAAAGAACTTAAAAGCTACTGAGAGCCGTTGTTTAGGTGATAAGGTTGTTTTAATCAATAAAACACTTAAGTATTCTCCTATATCCTCTCTTCTATAGCCAATGTAAAATCGAATTATTATTGAAAGGTTCTGTATACTATATGTACAAAGAAACATAGGTAAACTCTTTACATTGACTCTGAATATTTTTATCTCATTTATTTACTAGCATCATCAATCGCGCACTTTTTGCGCATTTAGTTTCTTGTGCGAACTAACAAAACAGCTCTTATTGCAACAAAATTTTTATTAATTTTTTTCTTGAATGAATCAGTTCCATTTTCAATGCAATAGTTGAATTTTTGAAGTCGACAAGTTGAATTTTCAACAGAAAAGTTGATTCTCAATCAGAAAAGATAAAATTTTTAAACTGACAAGTTGAATTTTGAAACCAAAAGGAAGAATTTTCCAGAAAGGAAGTGAAACTTTTGAATCGACAAGCTGAATTTACAGTCCAAAACGACGAACTTCCAACAAAACAGTAGAATTTGCGGCCAAAAAGATGACTTCAACAAAAAAGTTGAATGATCAACAAAATAAACCAACTTCCAACAAAATATATAAGTTTTTGAATGAAAATATGGATTTTCTACACAAAGAGATTTTTTTCATAAAAAAGTTGAATTTTCGACCAAAAAGATGGCTCCAACAAGATATATGAATTTTCAATCAAAAATATGAACTTTGAACCCAATAGTCGCATTTTCAACCAAGCAAGATAACTTTAACAAAATATTTGAGTGTTGAACAAGATAATTGTACCTTTAACGGGAAAGATAGATTTTTAACATACAAAAGATGAATTTTTAAACAATTAGTCGAGTAAGAAAAAAGCAGATTAATTATTCAACCAAAAAGCAGTTACATTTTCAACACAGAAGTTAATTTTCAAACAAGGACGATGAATTTTCATTCAAAAAGGACAAATTTATGTCAAAAGAGTTGGATTTTTTACAAAATAGATTATTCCAGCAAGATAGTTAAATTTACAACAAAGTATTTCAGCTTTTGAAAAAATAGATAAATTCTTAGCCAAAAAGATGAAATTTCAACCCAATAGTTAATTGCCAACCAAGATTTATTTATTTATTAATAATACAATCATTCGATATTTTGAACGGTGAAAATTTTTGCAACAGTTTTGAGTATACATTTTTTGAAAATATTGTTCAAAATTGAAATAACCATAGTAAGAAATTAGATTTTATAATTAATTTGTTTTTCAAACGTACACAGTATTAAGAAAAGGTTGAACTACAAAAGAAAACATTCTTAATTGTTAAAACTATATTCAGCGATCAAAACATTCATGACATATTCCATTCTTAAGCTTGTCACCTTGGGGATTGAAAATGCTATTTGAATAATCGTTATGTGATTTTTTTCCGAAATGAGAGCCACTCTTTTCCTAATATTTTGTGCACATTAAAAGAAAAATTAATCAAAAAACATCTATTGCATCGTTTATGATTCTCTTGTATTGTGAATTTTACTGTATCGGATATTTTGAAATCAGAGAATTTTCTTTCGAGAATTTTCCGGATACGTACAATTATAAAATGTCCCGTATATTATTATTCAGGAATTTTTTTCTTTCGAATTTTTTCTTCGGAAATTCCAGTGTCAGGATTTTTACTCAACCTCTGAAAGTCAAAGGTCGACTGAAGATTCAAATGGAGACAATTCCTGAAGAAGGAAATATTCGGAGTGAAAAATTCCCGACCACATAAAAATACTAAACTGGAAAATTGCCGAACAATAAAATTTTATCATTTCGGATGATTTCCGTTTCGAATATTTTCTTTTCAAGGTATTTTATTCCTTTGGATTTTTCAGTCGTATGTCATCCATTAAAACATTGAATTATGTTGGCAATTTTACAGTTTCGGATATCTTAAAGTTCGTAATTTTTATGTTGTCGGAAATTCCATTCCACCCTATTCAATTCTGATTCGAAAGTGAACACAACTCTCCGAACATTTTCTCTAAAAAAATACCTCAGAGAAAAATCATGATAATTACCCACCTCCACCTGTAACCACTCTCTGTCTCTATCAATTCGCTCTTTTTCTTCAATAATTTCCTCTTCCCTTTCTTTTTCAATCAAACTTGAATATTCCGCGCTTCGTTCGAGTGTTGCCCTCAGCCGTTCGGCGTCAGCGTCGCGTTCTCGAGCGGCTTTTTGTCGAATGCGTCTTCGTCGTTCTTTTTTCACTTGTCGTCTCCAAATACGACGTTCACCTGTATTCATCACTACACATTTCTCTAATCGTAAAAAAATTATCCATTAACATTTGTGCTTGACAGAATTCGTAGCAGACGATGACATTCGTAGCAGACGGTCCACTTAAATTATATTTATGACACTTTTCAATCTCACGAGAGTTCATCCAACGAAGGGCCGAGTTTTTATATTTTATAATCATTGCTCCAAAAATGCATGGAACCAGAACTTTGCGATTTGTGCACGAAAGTCATAAAACCGATAAAATCAGAAAAAAAACTTAGCGGAAGTTAATGCAAACCTTGAGGCCTGGTCTTAAATCAATGACAAGCAACAAGCAGGTGCTCCCACTTAAGCATGTATGTATTGCCAGAGATGGTATTGCGCTTGCCCGGCCCAGCGGTCCTATCATTGGCCACCGTTGGCCGCTATTTGGCGCGTGATTCAAAGCAGGAAAAATTAACTATTATTATAAATAAAATAGGTAATTATTATGATTCGCACATAAATGTCAGAAATGACGTA
>WSXT02152099.1:0-10244 GCA_011762715.2 Neuroterus valhalla
CGCCGGTTCGTCATCGCGTTTCCATCTAATTCAGCACCCCGAACTCTGGAACGATCGGCAATACTGGCCGAACCATTTTCAGGTGCTCTGCGCTTTCGATCATTTTGAACCGCATTCATAATTGGATTTGAGTTGTGTGTTTCCATAATTATTCCCACGAGTAGCTAGGGAAGGGATTGTCCACCCTCACAGAGCTCTGCATGCGAGAGCAAGGTTGTATACTCCCGAAGGTCGCCCGTTATTCTGGAGACAACTTAAAGGTCACCACACCCAGGTTCCGTTCAGCTTTCAGCACGGTTGTTTACGTCTTGGCTTGGGAGTTTTGACTTCGGGACCATTCCTGGACAATTGTCCGCGACTGCTTATTAGTCTTCGTAACCGTATTCAGCAGAAACCCTCGGCACAGGGACCCTCTATCCTCAACCATTCGCGATGATATGAGCAGTACTTTGGATGATTCGGTTGTATAGGCATTAAAGATTGAGAAGTCCGCCTTTACGGCAAGCGATGTATAAGCGCGGAACGGATGAATTGATATGCAAGCTTTCTTCATATGAATTATCTTGTGCGTAGTGATATCAAGCGCCTTGAGCTCGTTCTTCGTCCACGAAACTACCCCGAACGAATAGAGTAGAACTAGGACGGCGAGCATGTTAGTCGCAGATATCTTGTTCAACGACGGCAGGCTGGACGATCAAATACGTTAAAGAAGGTGTTTGTATCTGCTTCGGAGAACCTCTTTCATTTATGTTGTATTCTGAATGCGGCTCTTAGGTACGCCCAGGTATTTGTAGGTCTCTCCAGCGCTAAGATGTCTGATATCACGTCCGTCCACAAGTTAATAATACCCGCTATTCGTCCACGTTTCAAATGAATTTCGCCACACTTAGCCAATCCAAAGTCCATACCGATTTCTCGTGTTTACCTCTCGACGATACTAACGGCATCTTAAAGATGTTCTTTTCTAGAAGCATAGATCTTTAAGTCATCCATATAAAATATATGAGTGACCTTATGCTCACAAACTTCAGTTCCGCCACAGAGGTACCCATGAGAATCGCGAAGTGCGAGAGATGGTTGGCAATTAAGTGATGCAGAAGAGGAAAGGCTCATTGCGCCACCCTGAAAGACCCCTCTCTTGAAAGTGACGCTATTAGTTGTATATTATATAATCATATATTTATAAATATATAATTATAAATTATCATAACTATATATTGTATACTATGACACAGGACACAAAACCCTTCGGACGAAAATCTCTATTGTCAAGAAAAATTGCTTCCATTACAAAAGGCAATTACAGTACAAAAATGAGAGGAATAGGATAGTTCAAACTGTGCAAGTGAATGAACAATCAACATCAAACGACGTCAACCCTTGATTTGCATTCAAAGCTGGAGATTATGAGATTGATGGAAAAGGAAACAAAATGACCTTTCTTCTCAATTCAGGAGCGTCGGACCATCTTATAAACAGCTACTAAAAAGTGTAAACTCAATGTCTTCAGCAACACGAGCATCCATAGAGTCCTAAAAGATGTCTACTACTGTATGGAAGTCCCGTATAATTTACTTTCCGTTGATGAAATGCAGCAATCAGGAATGACAAATATATTCGATCAACACGGAGTTGAAATTCACAAAGATGGTAGGGTCATAATAAAAGGTAAGCCTTCGGGTAATGTAAATGGTATTGACTTTATAGTGAACTTGAAAAAAAGTAATTCTAATATTCAAGCATATAATATAAAATCTGATCATTTGAATTGTGGCATCAACGTTTGGGACACATGGGAAAATCCAAGTTCATAGAATTAAAAAATAAACACATGTTTCTTGATATTGGACCAATTTATAAAGTAATACCTGATGATGATTTGTGTGAAGCCTGTTCAAAGAGTAATCGAACACGATTACCATTCGAAAAAGCTAAAGACAAAAATCATATTCCCATCGATTGCCAGTAAACATTATTTTTTATGTTTTTTTAAGGGGCACACTCATTATTGTGTCACGTACCTAATTATTTATAAATCTGGCGCATTTTCTGTGTTTCAAGATTATATTGCGAAAAGCGAGGCTCATTTCAATTTTTATATTGTTAGTTTGCCTATCGAAAATGGAAGTGAATATTTGTCTAATGAGATGAGAGACTTCTGCGGGCAAAAAGGTATCAGGTATCATTTGACAGTTCCAATTAAATGGTCAATTCTTGCTGCTACATATTTGATTAATTGAACTCTAACTAAAGCTTTGAAAGTAGATTAGACACCATTTAAAATGTGGCATGATAAAAAGACTCAATTAAAATATTTGCGAGTTTTCGGTTCTACTGTTTTTATTCAAAATAAAACAAGACAGAAAAAATTTTATGATAAGTCTTTAATAGTATATTATGCACCTAGACGAGCAGCAAGCTGAGAAAAATGTTATTAAAAAAAAATACATTCCAACAGGAAACTAATTAGCCGATCTGCTGAAAAAGCCGTACCAGCCCCAAAGTTCATAGAACTCAAAAGTAGAATGAGTCTGGAATAGGCTTATGAGGTGAGCATTATGTAACTTCGATATGATATGATGATGGTCGGATTGGGTTTTTCTGGGTTTCCCCAATCCCTTACACAAATGTTGGACCATTTGTAAATTGTTTTCCCAGGAAGCACAAGAAAGGTGTGTCTGCTTCTCACACATGGATGATTGATTCTGATAATTTTGAGAAGATTTTTTTTTTTGAGGCGGCGTATTGGATTATTTCAATAGTTAAGAATGTATATAGGACAACAAATATTATAGGATAGAGGGCAAAAATATAATCTACATTTCTTAGTTTTTAATTGAAATGTTCCATGTTGTTATGTTGTCATATATTTTTAAAAGTCTCGTAGAAAGATTTCAAGAGCTATAAATCATTTGTATATGAGTCATTTGTATGATATAAACTATAATCATGGATGGAAATGTGTAAGGTGTATGCACGTGGTATATGTGGTGTGACACATTCTGTTTCAGGATAAAATCGCATCTTGATCAGCAAATACCTGCCTTCCAAGTGTCTTGGATAAAAGTTAATTGTTTCAGAGCAGAGGTGTACAACGTGTGAGCAACAGTGTAAATAACTATCACTCGTCATTCCCCTCTCTTTCCACCTTGAATGCGTTCATACGATGAGCGCGATGTGTAAAGGGGAAACGGGAAGAGAATTCTCGAAAAAGCGCTCGGAGAAGGGGAAGAAAGGTGAAGCGCGCTAGTCTTGCGTTGGACACCCCTGTTTCAAAGATAAAAAATTGTTGTTCTTTAGTAACCATTTTCCAATAGAGTAAATGAATACAACAAAATTGGAAAGAATTATGGCGGCGAGATTTGAACTCGCAACCTTCCACCTATCAGTCAGTTTGCAACTCATATCACGTACTTCGACATTTTTTAGGACATTTTTTTCGAATCGATAAGGGAATCGCATCTTACTGGTTGGACAAGTAACTATTCCTGCAATATACATTTTTTTTGTACCACTAAGCCATTATCTCTTGCGGGGTGAGCGTAACTCGTCAAGAGTTATAATCGGTTGAGTTGGAAACACGGAAGGACACAGTCTCCCGCCAGCATGCTAGCAGCACGCGGTATTCACGGATGTTTACCCATCCAAGTTCTGACCGCGCCCAACGCTGCTTAACTTCAGTGATCGAACGGGAACTGGTCTTTCGAGCGTGGCATGGCCGTTGATGAAAATTGGAATCTATCATGATTCAAAATTAACTTTCTAGTTAGAGAATCATCTGTTGAGGAATTGAGCTATTTTGATGAAAACCAGTATTTTGTGGTTAAATCAAACTGTTCGAAAATGCGTACTTTTCACAGTTATTTTTAGGCTGATTCAGGCATCATATTTTCGATTGTAGACTTTATGTTTGTTAGTTACAAAATCAGCTATTTGGTAAAAAGTGCAACTATTCTAATAGAAGTTTACTTATATTGTTGGAAATTAATCTTTTTTGTGGAAGTCATCTTCTCTTGCGTTAAAAATTGTCTCTTCAGTTTGAAGATTCCAATATCTGGTTAAACATTCAGTCATTTTTTGCCCTATCTAATTGTCTTATTAGAGATTCTGCCACTTTGGTGAAGTCTCTTTAAATTAAAAATCCACATAGATAACTCCTCTTGCTCGATTGAGAAAAAACTTGTCTGTTTGATGATTCAATTAAATGGTTGGATGTAACTATTGTTATTTAAAATCCAAACTTTTTTGGCTGAAGCATCAACTATTGCTTCTTGTGTTGAGAATTCGTACTTTTTGGTTGGAAACTCAACTGTATTGTACGATATTCCTCTGTAGAAGAAACATTGCAAATTGTCACTCTTACACACAAAAAAAATACTGGGAGTATACATTTCGTCAAATATTAGAAAAATAACGTGTATTTAGGAGACCGATAGAGACTTAGAGACATGTGTTTATTACCAAGTCTTCGTGTCGACTGAGACAATGAAGAAAGGGTCCTGCTTGAAAATGTTTTTGGAAACCACCGGCCATTTTATGGGAAAAAACTGTTAAAAATTCCTACATAAATGCCGAAATACGAACTAGTTGAATTCCGTACAAAATAATTTAGTTTCATTAAAGAGAAGCTTGAATTTAAAGGAAAAACTTCTAAGTGTAACCAATAAAAAATACGAGTTTCCAACAAAACAAACAATTATTTTACTAAATAAAATTTCAGGGCAAGTTAGGAGGGCAAATATAAGGTACTCACCATCGTATAATCATGTAACTTTGCCAGCTAGAGATTGTTCCACATTGAAAATTGTCACTTTTACACAAAGAAATATTGGAAACACAAATTTCGTCAAATATTGGAAAAATAAACGCGTATTGAGAATAGCGATACAGACATCTGTTTATCATCAAGTCTTCGTGTTCATTTTTGAAAATACGAATAAAGAGAAAAAAACCACGGCTGGTCTACTGCGTCTGCGCAAGTGCGAGTTTTCCGCGCTTGGCAGCTTTTGCGTTTGCCCGCTTTGGATTTTTAATTCCATTTATTATTACAAAACATTGGTGCTCAAATCGCAAGTAACACTGTGATGTTCTTTCCTGATGTCATTTCACACTTTTGGATATTTTCAAATTCGAAAAATAGAACACAAATTCATAATAAACCATAATTTTCGAATAGATTTACTAATTACAGTTGAAGAATATCTATCATTTCCATTTAAAATTCCACGCTTTTCATGACGCACTATACTGTTACATTTTTTAGCACCAGCGTTAGTTAGCGCGTCATACGTAGCACGTGAGCTGATTGACGTCTTCTTTGCGGCTATTTTAGCAGCTTGACATTTTTTTTTCAATAATGGCCAAACTTAAATATAGAAGAGAAAATGAAGCGTAAATATAGAATCGAATATAGAACAATTCAAATAGGCCTCGCAAGTGAAATTTGCAAGAAAATCATCAACGGACACTTATATTTTGATCTAAACTTTTAAAGACATGGGCGCCAACCCCGGGGGCAGGTTGGTCAACCATTTGACCCACTCTGGGGAAGGAGCAAGGATTAGTTAATATATTTGGTGTATAAAGTTACTTAGAACGCTAAAAAGAGGGAAAGCGAGAAAGTGATGAAGTGAAATAAAACAGAATGAACACAATTCCATAATTTTCACGATTATATTTACATTATCAAGTATGCGAATGAAACATATAACATTTTTTTTACTAAAAATTTCAGTAGTGAAAAGGCAGGATAGCTTATACATACCTTTATATCCTGTCAATACATTCTCCTAATTCCGTAAAATCAAGGACATAAAAGATTTTCTGAAATATGGGCCCTTTTCCCATTTTTTAATGCATTTTTAAAATATATATCCTGTTCATATCTAGAAAGAGAAGAAACATCTCGGTGAAATTAGAGATTTTCCCAGTATATTGTCCAACGTTTCTCATTTAAGTTATTTTGTCAGTAAAATCCATTGTTATGTGATTTAATACTTTCAGTTTCTTGAAACGTGTGTTCAAATTATATAATGTTGACCCTGAAGTAATATTTGAATTATATAAAAAGTACATAAATATAGATTCTTCAGAAATATTGGAATGCGATAAGTATTCATAATTTCAATATATCTCTCAAACTTTTAATAAAATGTTTAATGTTTATCATCTAATTTCGAAAACGCGTAAAAAAGGCACTTCAAAATTATTTCTGTTTGGCGATTAAGCCTGTATCATGTTGACAGGAAATAAAATCAGCAATTATTTGATGAAAATTTTTATTGTGTGCATATGCATAAGCTGATAAGTAGCCAATAGTCTCAGTGCTTCAAGAAGTATGATAAAAAATGACAATGCCATAGGAAAGGATTAATAAAGAAAGTTTGGGACATGTATTTTCGAAAAAATATATTTAACCTCACCTTGAAACTTGATCAGACTGGCCATGTCCTTGGACCCATACATAATTTGTTAGATTAGATGGTAAAGATATCGATTATTTTTAATTCTTTGATTGGTAACTTATGCCATGATCAAATTTGTAAAAACTAGAAAAAAAGATCCTATTTGTATAAAAACTCATATTCTAGGGGGTTCTCTGGTCACAGGTCCAAAATATCGTATCAATAATTAAAAATGGTGGATCAAAAATATGGCGACCATCAAGATTAACAAAATTTTGCGATTTGTATGTAACCAGGGCAGGCGAAAGCAGTGGTGTGAGTGGGGAAGTCCCCCCAATCGAAAAATCAGCGAGTGGGGAATTCTCCACTCGGAATCGAGAATTAGTTCTTCATACTTTTTGACCCGTGTAATTTTACTTTCTGCCGTTTTCCCCCATTCGAGCGTGAGCTGTTCCGCCGGCCCTGTATGTAACTCATTATTAACGAATTTTTTTTATTTCACCAATACTAAATATTCCGAGATCCCGCCCAAGTCGGAAGTTACCACGCATCTACTGCCATCGGTTATTTTAGAGTATATTATTTATGAATGTAAAACCATAACCGTTGCACAGTGGTTCCAAATCCCCAAAACCTGGCCAAAAATCAGAATCTCGATATTCCACTTCGTCCGAGTACCCATATCAGGTTTTTGGGGTCGCTTATTTCGAAAATGGAGAAAAAAATCCAAAATTCATAACGGCGGACCCAAATTGGCGGACATTTCCATGAAATTTTCCATGCATTTACTTGGAAACGAGTATTAAGGGGTTTTTGAGGTTGATGATTCCGGAAATGGAGTCGAAAATCCATAATTCAGAATGGCGTACCCGAAATGGCGAACATTTTACTAAAAAATGACTTTTCTTGAAATGGGGTAGCAAGTGAAAACTGTTCCGGAAAGTAGACACTTTTCCGCAATACATCCCCTGCAATACATCACACCCATCGTTAAGATGTTTGCGGAATATACATATTTCATTGTTTATTCCTAATGTAGGTACCTTCACGTCCGCCATTTCGGGTCCGCCATTTTGAATTTTGGATATTCGACTTCATTTCCGGAATCAGCGACTCCAAAAACCTCATATAGGTACTCGATCGAAGTGAAATATCGAGGTTCAGATTTTTGGCCAGCTCTTCGGTATTCTGAACCACTGTACGTTGATCAAAACAGGATAGTTAACGAACTTGATCTTCCTTCTTGGTCCCTTAAAACGAGGCCCAAAGGGCAATCCAATCCGATTAGTCTTTCAAACAACAACAATGACAGACATCAACGTGAAACCTGTTTTTTCGGATTTAGTTTGGGCGCTGGAGAGGGGTTGCCGTATGCACTTCTATGTCCAGTCGAAGACCTTGTTTATTTTTATGTTTTTTGGTGCGGAAAATCGATTTTTTGAGGTCTCAAGGCCCAAAACCCGTCTGTTTTTTGTTATTATCAATTTGATTGTTTAAATCGATATATCTTATTGTCTGTAACATATACGGAATTGTCGATCAATAAGAATAATTGTAGATTCCAACACGAACATTTTTTCCTCTTTTATCTTTGAAAAAATCTTCATTAAAACAAAAGTTACGGGCAAATGATCATAATTTGGCTTGTACGATTGCTATATTGAGACTTATGATGGCTCATTTTAAATAATATATCCGTAGCTTTTATTTGAGCTGTTGGACACCTTTTTTTGAGCCCTAGGCACAATTTTACAGCCCCCAAATGTGATATTTCTACCAAAAAATAACAGTGTCAATTGATTATGTCCCTCTCGTTCAATAAATTCTAGATAATATCGGAAAAACAGTCATCCCACATTGTTCCTCAACAAAAATGATGCATCCTCATTTCATGAGCGAACTTTCGGACCCTTGCCGTAAAAGGCTTACCAAATTTTATGCACTTAATTACACACTGCGTACGGGACGCGTTTTGTCTTGCTCAGCCAATCTTCTTGTTTAGTTGATGTAAGCGCTTTTTGGTTCTTTCATCGATCGTTGGTTTGGACCTTTGATTTGAATCAGCCAAAGCTTTCGCCGCATCATAAACTGAACAAGTGATGGCCCAGAGGTCGGAATCCTCTGAGAGATCTTCACGAAGGATAGCATCCATTTCATCCAGATCATGGGGTTTGGGAGGAACCTGAATGTTAATGTTCCTCCTTGTCCTAAAATCGCCGTTGTCTCTAAAGGGAAGCCTTGTTTCAGCAGTTGGTCTCAATGTCGCTTCCTGATTTTCATCTGCGGCTTGTTCTTGCAGCTGCTGAGGAAGCCGTTTCGCGTACATCTCTTGTCCGCGAAAGGTTCACGGCACGGTTCCTTAACACTTGCTGTGAAAGGTGCGATATCTCTGGGTTACTTGAATAACCGTAAAATAACCTGCTACATGAATACATGAATTCAAGTGTTTCCGAAAGGCTGATCGCATGCATTCAAGTAGTCCGTTGAACAGCGCGCTACATGAAAACATGTATCAATGTATTCCCGGAAGGCGGATCACATGCATTCACCTGTGGGTGAACGCTTGAATACATGCATTCATGTAGCTTGTTATTTTACGGATAACATGAATACATATGTTCAAGTATACACGTATTTCTTGAATACATGTATTCAAGTAATCAAAATGTAATTGATTACGAAAAGGATTTGATTACGCCCATCTCTGCCACGGAGTGTGCAGGCGCGCCATGGAATCTCTGTGGTTAGGGACAGTACTGGCATCATAGCAACTAAGCAGGTCATTGTCGAGTTGATCCGACCATGAAGAACGCCGATTTTCTCGCTGGTTTTTCATTGGGTTTCCATCTAATTCAGCACCCCGAACTCTCGAACGATCGGTAATACTGGCCGAAATATTGTCGGTTGTTCTGCGCGTTCGATCATTTTGAACTGCATTCATAATTGGATTTCTGTGTTCTGCTCCTATAATTATTCCCAAGAGTAGCTAGAGAAGGGATTGTCCACCTTCGCAGAGCCCCGCATGCGAGAGCAAGGCTGTATACTCCAGAAGGTCACCCGTTATTTTGGAGACACCGTAGAGGACACCACACCCAGGTGCCATTCAGCTTTCAGCACGGTTGTTTACGCGTTAGCCTGGGAGTTTTTTCTTCGCAACCATCCCTGGACAATTGTTCACGACTGATTATGAGTTTTCGTAACCGTATTCAGCAGAAACTCTCGGTACAGGGACCCTCTATCCGCAACCTGAGGACGCGTTCGTGGCTTTGGCATAGGCCCATCAGTTCGATGCGAAAGGAATCGAACCAAATCGAACATATATATATAAATTAGAATTTGGTTGAACAACCACCGCAGGGTCCGCCCGGGAGCAACTGTCATTCTGGAAAATGGCACAAGCTCCCAATCAAACTGCAGTTAAATACACCTATTGCCACGTCTCACAACCGTGAGATGAGTGACCACATGCCCGACAAAATCAAAACGACGTGCCGGTGAAACCCTCGTGCGTCTTAAGGACACGGAGCGACCCAAGTACGACTGCTCTTTGCATCCATTCGGCAAATGCCACGGCATATTTTTGGCACACGGGGATGGCTCTGAGGTTGCTAACCAGTGAAGGCGTCGCACCTCCAAGAGCACCGATGATGAGAACAATTAATCCAACCGAATATCCTGAATAATGTTGTTGAAGGTGTTCTCTGAGATCGTTGTATCTTTCCTTTTCGTCGGTTTCCTTGCCTTTGATGTTGTAGTCAGCCAAGGCCGAGAATTCGATCACGAACATAGTTCGGTCGCGCTCGTCAAGGAGCACGATGTCGGGTCTTGTGTGTTGGATTG
>WSXT02152110.1:0-24258 GCA_011762715.2 Neuroterus valhalla
AACCGAGCGCGGAGCGCGAGGTGAGATTACCATCAAGCGCGAAGCGCGAGATCCGAAAGACGCGCGCCCCAGGCGCGCTCAAATACGCGAGCGAAGCGCGCGATTAAAATGTGCCCGCGCAGCGGGCAGAGTTTTTGCTTTAGAATACAGTCCCTCTTCAGACTGAAGAGCAATAATTACAAACATCAGAAACATTTGAATATATAAAAATTTATAGATTTATTATTTGCCTTTTTTTGTCGATATAGAATTCCGGATTTTTTTATACGGGCGAAATCCTCTCGAATATAAAATTTGATGTTTGAAAGAGATCCGAATTTGAGGTTCAAGATAGGGTTCGGGAAAACTGCCGCATAACAAAAACATGAACTCAAAATTCCCAATTTGAAGATCTTAGAGATGAAAATCAAAGCGAAGTCATCTTCTTATAATTTGAGTTCCGAAAAATTCATGAGTTTGAGAATGAACAATTCTCAAATAAATGTTCTGAATGGTTCCATTTCAAATTGAAAAATTAAAAGGGTTACGATCTTTTTGGTTAGGAATTCAAACTTTTGGTTGAAAGTTTCTTCCTGTTTGTTTTGAAATAGGCTTTTTCGACAGAAATTTTATTGGACTGTTTTTTAAAATTGAAAGGTCCTTCTGGTTGAAATATCAAGCATATTTTTTTTCCTTCAGAATTTCTATTCTATATTTGACCATTCAGTTAAAAATTTGCCTTTTTCATTGAAAATTCATATTTTCGACTTCAAACATTCAAATATTTTTGTTGAAAATTTCATTATCATGTTGAAATATCGATTTACGGATTTTGTTGTCGAGATTTTCACGCTTGAAAAAAAAACCCTAAAATTTCTGTTTGTTCTCGGAATTCTGATTTCAAAAGAGGATTTTACTGTACTTTTATGACAATTTGCAGGCGGATTTACCAGTGTATTCGATGATACTTTACTCCAAAATCCTAGAAACATATTTATGACATATAAAATATTTCTGGAGAACCCTTGAATATTCTCTAAAATTCTAGTGAATTCTTTGAAACCACATAAAAATGTCTTTTAATACCTAAAGATTATTAAAACCTTTCGATGTCTTTTACATTTTTTCAATACTCTTGTAAATGAAGCAATATCCAAAAATCTTGGATATCGTTTGAAATTCCTTCAAACTATCGACATCTTATAAAAAGTCCATGAAATCTCTCAGACTATCCTAAAATATTTCAAATACCTGGAAATCTTCAACATATCTTCAAAATACCTTTGGATTCCTGAAATTACATGAAGGCCCAAATTTCTATCAAATTACTGAAATTCATAGTGATCTTTGGATATAATCAAAGCTTCTTCCGAGTTATTGAAATGAATTGGATGTTCTTTGGAATATTTAAAAATAAGTCAAACATTCTACAAATTATTTAAATGTATCAAAGAATTCTTTTCATCTTTTAAATGTCTCCAAATATTCGAATTCCTTTCAAAATCCATTAGATATTTGTGAGAATGTTCAAAATATACCTGAGACTAACTTCAAATTCTTAAAAAAATATTTTTTCTTAGTACATTGTTTTCGATTTACGATTCTTTTTCTACATAACGGTTCACTTCTTGGAAAGACAAATTTCCGAAAGGATTATAGATCTGCTGATCAAATTCCAAGCGTAGAACAACAATCAAAGGTATCCTTCTGATTCCAAAATTAAATAATGAGTCTTGCTCAACATCATTTACAAATGGCTTCTTTATCGGTCATGGTTATAATTGAATTAAATAGCTCCAGTAGTTCCATATATGGAATAAACTCTGTTTTTGACAGCTTCATTGTTTACAATCGAGTAAAAAAGCATACCGTTCCACTGCATGTAATATCATTGTAATATTCTTGGCAATAGTGAATATGATAGAGAGTTTTGTAAATTTGATTAAAAGCTGCAGAATAGGCTGCTTTTGTTTATTTTATCTCCAAAATTCAAAATGTCCAAATTGACAAAAAAAAGCCTTGATTCAGTGTATGGAACAATTGAAACCCAATTCTTTATAAAGACTCACCCAAACTCGATCTCCCATTGTTTGAAGCATTCAAATGCAAATATTGAAAGGTCTGGTGATGTTCGTATGTCTGACTGGACGAATAGCAAATGCAATTTAGTGGCATCACGAAAAGAACAAAGTTGCAAAAAATCCTGGTGGAGTTTCTATTGGCCATAAGAATGTTGGAAAACCTGCTGTGCAACGTCTAGGAGAGTCAAGCATAGAATAAAAAAAAAAGTTTTATTGACAACTTTGAATGGAAAAAAATGCACAAACCAATTCATAAATTATTTATATGGAACAATCTTACTTAGGGAATCGAATCAAATACGGTATTATACGTATATTAAAAAAAATTGCCTTACCCTAATTTACCGTACTAGCCTTTGAATAGTCTGATCATGCTTATTGTACAAATTAATAAGTGTATACGGATTGTTATATTGTAATTATATTGTATTGATCGATGATTGGACAATATCACGACGAGAATTTATGAACAGATTTTTTTTCAAATCTAAAAAATCCAACGATTAGAGCGCTACCGCGGCATGTGGTCTGAGCTCAAACTCATGGAAATATTTTTAAAAATCTGCCCACTGCGCGGTCACATTCTCATCGTGTGCTCTATCAATCTTCTGTGTTAGCCTTAGTCATTTTTTCAAAAATTTTACTATTTCATTTTCATAGTTATTTTTTCTGATTGAATTGAATTCATTTTACGGTTTTTTATCAATGATGCAAAAACTACTTGTCCCATGAAAAAGTTAATTTTTCCAGATTTGTAGATATTTTTTTGGTGCACAAGTTTAGTTCATTTATATTTTTCCGTAATTGGCAAAGTTTGACCAAAAAATAGATCTTTCTATTTTTCATTATTTTTTGTGCGACCAAAATTTTAATTTTCGATTTTTTGAGGAAATTCGAAAAATTATAAAGATCATCCTGGAGGGCTCCCAGAAAGAACATTTTTTTCAAACTCTTTTTCATATCTTGCGTTTTTTCGATAAAAATTCTTATCTTCGTTCATATTTTCGAATTTTGAAAATGCTAGAACTCTGACAATTTTGTTTTCAACAAGAAAAAACCACTAGGATAAATTGTTTCTCTTTTTACCTACTACAAGAAATCGTACTTACAATTTTTGAGTCTTGGAAAGAAAAGTCCAAAAAAACTTTCAAAATGCTCCCCCTCTTTGATTTTCCATCCAAAATAGCTGGCTAACGAACTCGAATTGTCTTTTGGTCCCTCAAAATTGGTGTCAAAGCACGATCGATATGATTTTTCTTTCGGAAGTTATCGAGTTCACAGAGTACTTTTCATTATTTTTTTGTGCGATCAAAATGAGAATTTTCGGTTTTTTGAGAAAATTAAAAAAGTTGTATTCACGATCTTGTAGGGCTCCTAAAAAGAAATATTTTTTCTCTCTGACTTTCTGTTCAATCTCGCGTTATTTGTCTCAAAATCCTAATCTTCTTTTATATTTTCGAATTTTGAAAGTACCATAACTCTGTCAATTTTTTTTCATCGAAAAAAATTATTTAGATAAATAGTTTCACTTTTCACCTACTACAAGAAACCGTACTTACAGTTTTTGAGTCTTAGAAAGAAAAGTCCAAAAAATTTTCAAAATGCTTCCCCTCTTTGATTTTTCATCCAAAATAGCTGGTTAACGAACCCGACTTGTCTTTTTGGTCCTTCAAAATGGGTGTCAAAGCACGATCGAATATGATTGTTCTTTGGAAAGTTATCGAGTTCACAGATTATTTTTCATTATTTTTTGTGCGATCGAAATGGGAATTTTCGGTTTTTTGAGAAATTTAAAAAAGATGTATTCACGATCTTGTACGGCTCCCCAGAAGAAACCTATTTTTCCTTGTGACTTTCTTTTCAATCTTGCGTTATTTGGCTAAAAATTCTCAGTTTTGTTTATATTTTTGGAATTTGACAATGCCAAAAATCTAAAAATTTCGTTTTTATCAAACGTAATTATAAGGATAAATTTTTTGACTTTTTACCCACTACAATAAACCGTACTTGAATTTCTGAGCCTTCGAAAAAAAAAATCGAAAAAAATTTTCTAAATGCTCCTTCTCTTCTATTTTTGATCCAAAATAGATGGTTAACGAACTGGAACTGTCTTTTTGGTCCCTGGGAACGTTTGCAAAAGTACGATCAAATATGATTATTCATTCGAAAGTTATCGAGTTCTTAGATAATTTTTTTTTATTGTTGTGCAATCAAAATTGGAATTTGCGATTCTTCGAGAAAATTCAAAAAGTTGTATTCACGATCTTGTAGGGCTCGCAAGAAGAAACATTTTTTCTCCCCGACTTTCTTTCAAATCTTGCGTTATTTGGCTTAAATTCTTATTTTCTTTTATATTTTTGAATTTTGAAAATGCCACAACTCTGACAATTTCGTTTTTATCAAACGAGTTCCTGAGGAAAAATTGTTTCAATTTTTACTCCTACAAGGAGCTGTGCTAACAATTTGAGAGTTTTCGAAAAAAGTCCAAAAAAATGTTCGAAAAGCTCCCCCTCTTTCACTTTTCATGCAAAATAGCTGGCAAACGAACTTGAACTGTCTTTTTGGTCCCTCAAAAATGTTTGCCAAAGGGCAATCCAATCCGATTAGTTTTTCAAAAGTTATGGAGTATACAGACACCAACAACGACGACGACGACGACGACGACGACGACGACATCAACAGACGGACAGACAGACATACAGCAACGTAAAAACTACTTTTTCGGAATCAGAAGGTCTCAAAACGTGGAGATTTTATAAATTCCGTGAATGTAAATTTTCACATAAACCCAATACCTTCTCATTATGATGAGAATGTAATAAAGTCGGATCCATAAAATAGGGATCATGTGAAGTTTGTACAGATGACGCTTAATTTGTTGTGTGTTCCATTAATTGTACTATATTTACCCATTGTACTATCATACCCATCGCCTCTTAACCATTTGCGATTGATAATTACTATTTAATAAAGTGTTATTTTTATCCCCTTCACGCCCACAACAGATACCGAAAGCAAGCATATACAGATTTGAATTCCTTGACTCTTATAAAAATTAAGCTGGCAGTTATTTCAGGAAACCGAAGACATTAATGCCTTCTCCTCGGAAATACCCTTTGGAGATGAGAAGCCTAGAATGAGAGATTATTTATTCAAACAATTATATTGTTTTTAATTTTCAATTTTTTTAAACAATTCAGGGATAACAATTCAAGTTCAATCGCAACCTAGGAGCGCACCTCGTAGTCACATTGATTAGTGGAGATTTCGGAAAATAAAAACATAATTATTTAAACAATCTATTCAACTCTTTCACGCACACAACACATACTAGAAGCCAGCGTATATAGATTCCAATTTTTGGACTCTCATAAAAATATAGCTGGGAGTTCTGCCAGAAAACCGAAGACATCAACGGATTCTTCTCGGAAATACCCTTTTGAGATCAGAAAATCAGAATGAAAGATAATTCACCTAAACAATTATATTGTTTGTAATTTTTAATTTTTTTAAACAATTAAGGGATGAAAATTAAAGTTCAATCGCAACATTGATTCACATTGATTCACATTGATCCACATTGATTTCACATTGATTAGTGAAAATTTCGAAAATTGAAAAAATAATAATATAATCAATTTTTTCAACTCTTCCACGCACACAACACATACCATGGAAGCCAGCGTATATAGATTCCAATTTTTGGACTCTCATAAAAATATAGCTGGCAGTTCTGCCAGAAAACCAAAGACTTCAATGGGTTCTTCTCGGAAATACCCTTTGGAGATCAGAAAATCAGAATAAGAGATCATTTATTCAAACAATTATATTGTTTGTAATTTTTAATTTTTTTAAACAATTAAGGGATGAAAATTAAAGTTCAATCGCAACATTGATTCACATTGATTCACATTGATCCACATTGATTTCACATTGATTAGTGAAAATTTCGAAAATTGAAAAAATAATAATATAATCAATTTTTTCAACTCTTCCACGCACACAACACATACCATGGAAGCCAGCGTATATAGATTCCAATTTTTGGACTCTCATAAAAATATAGCTGGCAGTTCTGCCAGAAAACCAAAGACTTCAATGGGTTCTTCTCGGAAATACCCTTTGGAGATTAGAAAATCAGAATAAGAGATCATTTATTCAAACAATTATATTGTTTGTAATTTTTAATTTTTCAAAAAATTAAGGGATTACAATTCTGTATGTTCATATTTTAACCTTTGGACGGATTGTCCCCTCTTCCTTTTGTAAAAGAGGAGGATTAGGAAAAAACAACAATGACTTAGTTTATAACAGTTTCACTTTGTTCTTTTTCGTGTTTGACGATGTGTGTGCCAGAATGAAATTTTTAAAAATTTCCTTAATTATGACCTTGAAAAAGACCCAAAGATGAGTAGAAACGTCGGAGTATTTCGTATCGTTTTTCTAAACCTTGAAAATACATGGATATTGAACGAATGACCAAAATAATTTCGCTCTTTTCTCTTTATTGAGAAAACTTCTTGAAAAAAAAAAGTTCAAATAAATAAAAAATTTGAGATTTTGTCTTGAATTTAGAATATTCAAATTGTACTTCAATTGTTATTCCATAGTTGTAAATGTTTTTTTTCGAAAATTGTAAACAATGTGATTGTTCAAATAAATTCTTTTTCATTTTGGCTTCCTTATCTTCCAAGTGTATTTCTGAGGAGAATCCATTGATGTCTTTGGTTTTCTGAAAGAACTGCCAACTTCATTTTTATGAGAGTCCAGGGATTCAGTTCTATATACGCTCGCTTTTAGTATGTGTTATGGGCGTGAAGGGGATAAAAATAATGCTTAAATAAATAATTATCAATCGCAAATAGTTGAGAGGTAATGGGTTTGATGGTTTCTCCTCTAGTTAAACGTTGTTTCACTTTCTTATATGTTGGATAGTGGAAAACGATGGAAAAATTTTATAAAGAAATTAATTGTTTAAATAATTAATCTTTGATTGTCTCCAAAAGATATAGCTGAGATGAATCCAGTGATACCCTTAGTTTTTCGACACGATCAATTCCTTTTTTTTTAATCACTGTACAAATTTTCAAATCTATATCTATATACTAACTTCAATGTCGTAGTGGAAAGCTGTCCGCTAAAACTGCTTCGACTTGGTTCCGACTTTAATTCCTACCAATCAAGTTTTAGTGTAGTTGAAGTGAAGACCAAATTCTACGTCTCATTTTTAAGACGGAGCGAGACTTTATTTCATGTCTTGAAGACGGATTTCTACGTATTGAAATCGAATTTCCACATCTTGAAGAAGACTTTTATGGCTTTAACACGGAGAGAAGTTTCTAGTAAAAATTGCGGAGATGGTACCACTAAACATTACAGTGATGCACCGTAATGTTGGTATATAAATGGGGTGCTTGTAGAAAGTACAGTTAGGCCTAGTAAGTTTTACGGGACAGCACCGTAAAATTTCCAATCACACATGCACTCAAACAAAATTTAGGGTCTATTACACCATTTATCAAAATACACACCACCGACGCTACTTTAATAATTACATCTGATTTAATTATGTATTTACTTAGAGATGTAATGCTGGAAGGAAATCGATTCCCGGTTGGGAAACATTTTTTGTTCTTCATGCAGTCAATAAGTCACCGACCACGTGACAATCGAGCATTCAACTTCAAGTGTACGAGTAAAACTTACAGGACACTCCGTAAAAATTACAGAGATGTCTCCACGAGAACTACGAGATTTTCTTGGCAAATATTCATGCGCACAAAAATTTCTGTTCGTCACGTAAGAATTGCCGGGACATCTTCATAATTATCGCCGAATTTCTACGTACAAATGACAAGTAAGATTTAGATTTCCACACTTTACGGGACGGTCACCGTAATTTTTACGCAGACACTTCTCTCCGTGAAGCATTAAAATGGTTGCCTGAAGATCAGGGCAGGTATAACTACCCTGTAGAAAAGTGTCACCCTTGTTGTTGTAAAAGCGAATTCTTATTATTTATGGTTGAGCAATTTTGTATTTTCTTATGCATTTTATCATTTGCATTATAATATGTAAGAAGAGGTATCGAAATTTTTATCCGTTTTTGTGTACTGCTTCCCGTTTAGGATATCCCTTTTGGAATAAAAACTTTTGATCTTTTTGAAGCGAATTTTCTGAACTTTCGACTTGAAGATTACCGATTTGAAAATTGGGCATTTTTTAGCGCATCAATTTAAATCCTTCAAATCTGTCATTTATTATTTCCGAGTCCATAAAAGTTCATCCTGAGACGAGTTCCCGTCGACTTGACAGAGATCATAAAAGTTAGACTTCATTCTATGTTGTAAACTTTCCGAAAAACGAGGAAAACAATAAAATCTTAGCAAGAGAAAATTTAACCGAAAAACGTAAGATTATAGAATCAATTTTCATAAAAAAATATTCGGATACTTGTGTAAATTTACAAACTGAAAGAAGGCATAACAATGATTATTACCAATGCATACTTAATTGACCCAAAAATAGAATTTGAAATCCAAGCTTTCTGGCACGCTCACATACGCAACTGTGTTTGTAATTGTGATGCTATCAGTGTTTATCTACATACTTCCTACATATTCGAAGCATTCCAATAATCGTTCTTCAATTCGTATAAACACCTGTTCGAGTTTTGTGTTCGTCTGTTTTTAACTGTAACCAACAATCTTTTGTCGTCTGCAATTATGTAATTATAGAGATTGTATAAACATGTATTTTTTAATTTTGACGGTTTAGCCTTCATCTCCATTCTTATGAGTTTGAACTAAAAGTGTCTCAAATGTTAATGGTATAGAATCAGTGAATCAATTGAACTTTCCGGTTATTGGGCACTTTCATGTAACTTTCGGCAAAGTTACCTAACTTCAGTGACTTGTGCTCATAATCTGTGAAATTTTGAACTGTGAACTTCTGAACTTTGAACTCGAGTGAACAGTAAAGTTACTGATAGCTGGAATAAACTGTACGCGTGGACCTGAAATTTTGGATTATCGATAGCACCGAGAACTTCAAGAGACAACGGTGAGTCTACAATTTTGCTCCTTGCTTTCTCCGATATTTTCCTACAAATTTACGCACCAAAATGTCGAAAACGTTGGCAGAATTGGAGGCCCAACGAAAATTAATAAAAACCGCGGTTACTCGCTTCGAAACCTATTAGAACAATTTAGACAAGGCAGATCCAAATATCGGTGTACTTCGTTTGAAATTACAAAAGTTAGAGGAACAATATAATGCATATAACATTGTTCAAACGGCAATCGATCTAGATTCTTCTATTATCGAGGACGAGGGTAAAAAAGCGGACGGAGAGCAACAACGCGTCGATTTTGAAGAGAGACTGTTCGGAATAATCGCAGAAGCTACCGATCATATTGCGAGCAAAACCCTTCCGTCAACAGTTGCTCACTCAAGCGTCGCATCAACGTTGAGTCATCCTTCGCCATCTCCAATAACAGTTAATCAGGGTTTTGGGTATAGTTTACCAAAAATTCCATTGCCGACATTCGATGGTTCTTTCGAAAAATGGATCCAGTTTCGCGATTCTTACAGAGCGATGGTGCACGATAGAAAAACGATCGCGAACATTAATAAATTCCACTACCTGAGTCAGGCACTCAAAGGAGATGCAGCGCGCGTAATTCAGTCGTTAGGTATATCCGATGCAAATCATCACATTGCATGGAAAAGTCTGACGGACCGATACGAGGACTCTGACGCTCTAATTCATCATCACATAGAGGCGCTTTGTGAACATAAAGATATTTCTAAAGAATCGTTTGTAGAACTTCGGCAAATCATTGACGACATCAACAGCAATGTACGAGCACTAAAGGCATTAGGACAACCCACTGACGCATGGGATACCTTGTTATTATATCTCACGAGTAGGAAATTAGATTCGAACACTAAACGCGAGTGGGAAAAATATCAAGCTACTTTACAGAGTCGCGCAAAAATGACGGATTTTTTAAGTTGCTAGAAACACATTGCAAATTTCTACAACGCACAAATGTTGAAAAACAAACAATTTCCGCGAATTCTCACAGTAAATCGAATTTAGCACCTGAATTTAAGAAACCGGATAGCGGGTACGTGCGGGTACTTGCAGGAAGTGTTCAAACAAGCATCACACTCTGGTGCACATTGAACGCATTTCTGCAAGTGAAATGCCTTATTCTTCCGGAAACTCCCTCCCGAAAGAGAATTCAGAACAAAAAAAAAACAAGTTCTACGCGAAAATGTCAGCTGTCATGCTTCACATCTTGTGGGATCGTCGCGGAAAATCGAGGAGGATGATGATGAGGAACCGTGCGCCATCTTATCTACCGCAACGGTTCACATTCAGGATCGGGACGGCAATTTGCATGAATGTAGAGCATTATTGGACACCGACTCGCAACCTCATCTGATGACAGAGGAATTACGCCGCAAACTTGACTCACCGGTCGCTGATATTGACATGACAGTCTCGGGAGTAGAACAGACTGGTCTCAAGTTAACGAAACGTACCCGGACTGTGATGAAATCAAGGCACAGTGATTTTAAAGCATCTTTACGATTTTTAGTCACCTCTCGCATAACCAATTATGTACCAATAAATCCACAGGACTTAGAGGGAATTGTACTTCCAGCTGGCATTCAACTAGCTAATCCCGTAGTAAAGAATCCCCGGATTGACCTTCTCATCGGGGCTGGTCTGTTTTGGGAATTATTAGGCGCCGAACCACAAAAGATTCTCCGCCCACACGGTCCATCAATACAAAAGACTGCGTTGGGATGGATTTTGACTGGTAATATGCCACCATTTTACCATTCAAAGGGCAATAACGCAAACTGTCATCTCATCACCAACGAGCAGTTGCACCATCAAGTTGAGCGACTCTGGGAAATGGAACAGGTGGTTGACAGTAGTTACCCGTGGGCTATGGACAAAAACAATCCTTGTGAGCAACATTTTGTATCAACCACTACACGCGCACCTGACGGACGATTCGTGGTTCAGATCCCCTTTTCGGACAGGGTCAATGAGCTAGGCGAATCTTTCGAAGCTGCAAAAAGGCGGCTTAATCAATGGAACGGAAATTAACAGGGATCCCCATCTCAAGGACGGATATCATGCTTTCATGGAAGAGTATGAATCTTCAGGCGACATGACGGAGGTTTCACCAGAAAATATGCACCCTGACGGTGTAGCATATTATTTGCCTCATCATGCCGTTATCAAACCGGACAGCACAACTACAAAATTGCGTGTGGTTTTCGATGGATCGCAGCAGACAACATCAGGAATATCGCTGAATGATATCAGCAAGTTGGACCCACAGTTCAGGACGACCTCTCCTCAATTGCTTTTCGTTTTCGAAAACACAAATGTGTATTATCAGCGGACATTGCGAAGATGTACCAACGTATCTACGTCGACGAGCAGCAGCGCAAGCTACAGAAGATTTTGTGGCAAACTGACAGCTCTCAGGTGATTAAAATCTTTGAGTTGAATACAGTTACCTATGGAACTGCTGCAGCACCATTCTTGGCAACTCGCTGCCTTCGACAACTTGGAGAAGATTTCAGAGAACAATATCCAACTGCAAGCAAGGCAATCATCCAGGATTTTTATGTAGATGACCGCCTCACAGGCACGGACACTCTCGAGGAAGCTCGAACACTCAAGGAGCAACTCACGTCCATCCTGAAACCAGCTGGCTTTTTTCTTCGGAAATGGGCATCGAACGACCAACGAGTGTTATTGACCGACGACCAGCCGACTGAAGGTCGACCGATTCAGGGAGATAAGAATCCCAAAACATTGGGATTGATTTAGATATCAACTTCTGACGAACTTCGATACTCAGTGAATTTCCCTAATCAATCAAATGTGAAAAAAAGGACAGTTCTGTCCCTCGTCACACAAATTTTTGATCCTCTTGACATTGTGGGTCCTGCCATTGTACGAGCAAGGATTTTCCTCCAGGAACTTTGGAAGGTCAAGTTGAATTGGGATGAAATTCGACGATCACACTCGCATGGATCGAGGGTCCCTCTTACAAGTGGGGAACCTACGTTGCTAACAGAGCCACAAAGATTCAAGAACTGATGAAAGAGGGAATTTGGCATCACGTCTCATCATCAGATAATCCAGCTGACATCATCTCAAGAGGAATCAATCCAGCTGAATTATTACATCAGACCTCTGGTGGCATGGACCAGCGTGGCTATTACAAGATCCTGATAACTGGCCCATTCCACAAATAGTCGAGCTCGAAAACGTCCCTGGAATGAAGAAAAATCTTACTTCGAGTCAAGTTACTGTCACAAAACGTGATTCAGGTATTTTTGAACTTTTTTCTTCATTCACAAAATCGTGTAGGGTACTTTCGTAGTGTTTCAGAGTCTCGAACAATATGGCCAGGTTTACAACGGACCTCAAGACAGGCTATCTCACACCTAATGGAATAGAGGCAACAAGAAATAGGTTAATAAAAATAGTACAAGCAGAATTTTTTCGCACTGAGATTCAGGCTATTAATCAAAAAAGAGAAATCTCCAACGCGAGCAAAACTCAAAACTCTTCAACCATTTCCTGACGACTCAGGATTGCTCAGGGTGGGCGGTAGACTACGGTACGCTCCGATTTCCTACGATCAGAAGCACCAGATCATTTTACCAACTGATCATATATTAACACGCCTTATTATTATGGATGAACGCAGCTGATTATTGCACGCGGGCTGTCAAAGTGTAATGTCATCTATACGAAATCGTTACTGGCCACTCTCATGCAAAAACACAGTCAAGAATGTCCTCTCAAAGTGTATTCGATGTTTCCTAGTAAGACCAGTAGGCACAGAATACACCATGGTAAATTTACCTTCGGCATGAGTCACAACACCTCGTACCTTTAATTCGTGCGGAGTTGACTATGCAGGACCGTACCTCGTTAAGGATAGACCTCGAAGTAAAACGATCACGAAGGCATATCTATGCATATTTTTATGCTTTGCGACTGAAGCGGTGCATCTGGAATTGGCAACGGATCTATCAACATCGGGATTCTTGAGCTGTTTTCATAGATTTATATCTCGACGAGGTCTTCCACAAGATGTATATTCGGACAACGGAACCAATTTTGTCCGCGCCAAAAATGAACTAAATGAACTCGCAAGACTGTTGCTTACTTCAGAACATCAGGAACGTGTGACGAATTTTGCATCTTGAGAAGGAATACACTGGCACTTTATTCCTCCCCATGCTCCACATTTCGGCGGTTTGTGGAAGAGCGCCGTAAAATCAGTAAAGTATCATTCGAAGCAAATCTTCAGCGAGATTCCACTAACTTTTCCTGAATTGTACACTCTCTTGACTCAAGTAGAAGCCTGCTTGAATTCCCTACCTTTGTCACCCTTATCTGCTGATCCCGATGACCTCGAACCTCTTACTCCTGGACATTTCCTTATTGGAGACTCATTGGTTGCACTACCACAACCAGATTTGCTTCATCTTCCTGTATCACGTTTAGATCGTTTTCAGCACATACAACAGATGGTCTAGCACTTTTTGCAGCGGTGGCAAAAAGAATATTTGCACCAACTTCAGCAGCGGTACAAATGGTCACACACGAGTCATGATCCCATCAAATTGGGATCGTCGGTCCTGTTGAAAGAAGATAATCTCTCCCGTCTTAGGTGGCATCTAGGACGAGTTACAGAACTGCATCTAGGCAAGGACAACATGACACGTGTGGTCACAGTTAGAGTTGGAAAATCAACCCTACAGCGACCAGCATCGAAACTGTGTGTCCTTCCAATGGACATATCAACGACTGATTACGTCATGACTTATTTATGATACTCTGTATTTCCTTTCAACGAATTTTCTTATGAACCTTTGAACTTGAATAATTTTTTAACGATATGCAATTCAATGTATAATTATATATAATGTACATTATGTATCATGTATAATTTTTAACTGTAGTTGATCACGTTTGCATGTGAGATGTTAATTTTATATCGCATTTGAACCTGAATTGTTCAGAAAGGAGACCTTTCAAAGTGAGCGGAATGTTTGAAAAAATTTTTTCAAAGCGTTATAAAACAAATAATATTTTATATTCTTGGGGAATTCCAGAATCCTTAGTTGTAAATAGTACTTTAGGGAAAGTATTTATGTTCTTGCACACAGCTTAAAACTCAACTTTATTATCGCACGTATGGGCAGTTTGGAAGCTTAATACTTTACCTTGCAATTTCAATTTCTTCTCAAATTTATAAATATTTTTGATTCTTCAAATCTCGATTTTTGTTCATAGCACGTTCTAGCACTTAAGCAACTTAGTTGTAAAAGAAACTTTCTACCTTCAAACGGATCGCTGTACATCTTCCGTCCAGATGACATTTACAACTTAAGCTGTTCAGACTCATCGACGAACTCATTGCTGATTCTTTCATGAAAAACGTTACCGCCGTACCGGGTTTTACAATTTTACCTTAGGATAATTTCACTGTCCAAAAAGCCTACGTCACAATTTGGGTGTGTCCAAATTTTCCTACTTCCATTTCCCTCAGCCAATAAACAACCAGCATCCCTCAATCCATTCTTCAATTTTTGTACTTGCCTAGGCTAGGACTTCCAGTCGATACTTTGCACACTAAGTTACGAACTGCACTCCGCGGCAGAAACAAGCAATCATTGTACCCGGTCTTGAACTATATTTTTCATCTGAGATCCACGAATAATTGTAACGAGTTTTTACAAATGTACATATAATTTCAGTCTGTAATTTCTACATTGTTTTAGTATTCAAATAAACAAGTTACTACAAATTATGTGTTTTCCAAATTTAGAACGGTTATTATATGGCTTCGTTTTTTCTTTATTTGTATTTAATAAGTAAGTTTCAGCTCACAAGTTTTCTTTTTTTTTCCGATTTTAGTTTTATTTTTAACCTTGGAAAAGACATAAAGCCGTGTCGAAACGTCAGTAATGGATTCATTAGATACTTTTATTTGTTTTGGAATAAATGGTCAAATTTGAAATTGGAACGGATGTCCAACATAATTTATTTCTCCTTTCCTCGTTTTTTGGAAAGTTTACATCATAATTCACGTTCGAAGAAAGCATCATCTACGATATTAATTTCGGAGTTTTTGGAAAGTTTCTCAAGAAATTATTATTCTGTGGATTGTCGTATATTCATTTTATGTCTCGTCTCAATTTTGAGACTCAAAAACGTGTGAAAAATCCAGAGTTTTTGTGTCTTCGTATGTAGCACCTTTTGAACTAATTCCACTCTACTTCAGACGAAAATGCGAAAACTAATCAGAAGCCTTTTGGTAGAGTAATTGTTCTCAGCCTTCCATTCTCTTACTGTAAGTAGCAGAGTGAGCGATCTTTTTTGACGCAGTCAAATAGAATCTGAATATGACGGTAATGTTCGTAACGGCACAACAATGCGATGTGCACTTCACTCTAATGCATTTCCGACAAGCAGCAACGATGTATGAATTCAAAATAGGGTGAGCCGCAAATGCTGAGTGAATCTGTATACTACGAGTATAGGGTGGGCGACGAAGGTATATCGCGACATCCGGTAACGCGTAAACGCGCTAACCTTCGCGAAGAACCGAGCTGAGCCTCAATTAATATTAATCCTCCGCAGGTCGAGCATCGTGCTAATAACGTGAACACGCTATCTTACAGAGGGAGAGATAAACCTAATTAATTGCTCGGTTTAAACTCATTTGTGATATTCAGTAAGTTGCTTCAAAATCCCAACGCTGGTAAACCAGAGAATGGGCATCCTTGTCATAAAAGTTGTGTAAGCAGGTGCCTCTTATCTCCTTCAAGATAGTGTTCTTCAAATTTAGGGAAATTAGCGATCCTAATTTTTTATAGCTTATGTTCTTATTCTAAATAATAACTCAAAAAAGCAAAATTCTGACAATTTGGTCATCTGTACCACTCTAAACCTTGGTTAAAAACGATTTTATGTAAGAAAACAAATCTTTATATATACTAAGCTCGATTGAGGGCGCCATATCCTTCCTGGATCAGAATAGGATTTATTCTATTAACAATGTACTAAATTATAATGAAAAATTGGTTTTGAACCCAAAAAAACTGTCTAGCTTAGCCCCGTATGGAAGATGGTGGGGGGGTATGTCCCACAAAATGTGTAAAAACTTCTAAACTAAATTAATATTATGTCATTCAAAGCTTATTATTCAAGAAAACTATATTAAACTTTCAATCACATTTTATTCTCCAAAAATGGAGGACAGCAAACATACCCCATTACCTGGGTAACAACAAAACAATGGAATTCGGAAAACAATATGGACGGCACATTGAACAAAAGAATATAAACAACTAGGCCAAAACAACTAGACAACAATAACAAATAGAACATTGTGAGGCCGTACCGCATACGATACTTTTTGCCTCGAAAATATTAAAAATGAGCGTTTTTTAGTCACGGGAATGTAATTACATAACTGACATTTATTTATATGGATACAAACGAAAGAGAGAAATGTCATTTATCACACATAGACAACTGTGAACACGGCACTTGTTTGCTACGTTCGCTACCGCGCCACCATCTTGAATCACGTGAGCTCATTTTCAGGCAGCTGATGGCCGAAAAAAGAGCTGCGCTGCGCAGAAGTGCTGCCTCGAAAAGTGCTATTTTTACAGTCGCAACACGGACTAAAAAACGCGAATTTTTAATGTTTGAGAAGCAAAAAATTCAATTTGGCATCTCAAAAAAACGTATAATATCTGAATGAGGGGAATTTATTACAAACATCAAAAACATGAAAGAGTAGAGGAATAAGGGAAATCGCAATGAGGCCAGGGTATCAAACAATTTCACGGGAGGTAAAATTAATAGGAAATTATAACACTCAGAAATGATGGATCTGGAACAAAACGTGGAGAACTCAAAAAGTAAGTCTAAAAGCAAACACAAAACAAAATCTTCCCGCTACACGGGCACATTCTCATCGCGCGCTTCGCGCTCGATGGTAATCGCAACTCGCGCTCGGTTATGAATGAACCTCCCTACAGTTGTATGAGAAGCTTGTGAAACTCAAAAGCTAAATGTCGACTGCTTTCATTTGATGAATGTGAATTCTCTTTTGTTAAAGCTTCTTCAGCTTTAACGAATACCTTCTCATCGCGTGTCTCGTGCTGCGCACTCGATCAAATTTTGTCCTAAAGGGAAGAGAAGTTTTGTTGCCTAATTTTTTTTACATGTTGTGTAGTTTTTCTAGAAATTCCAATTTTCAATTTTACGGATATTTTCCGGGTGAAAAACTTTTCCCTATCAATCTTCTGTGTTAGCCCTAGTAATTTTTTCAAAAATTGTATAATTTCATTCTTACAGTTATTTCCTGAATGAAATGAGAACTACATGTCCTGAAAAAGAAGTAGTAACACAGTTGAAGACATTTTCCTGGTAAAAAACTTGCGTCTATGTGATTTTTCCTGAGCTTGTGTCAATTGTCCAAAAGTTGATTTTTCCCGTTTTTTACATGCTTTTTTATAAATGAAGCAAAAACTGCTTGTCCTATTCCTTGTCAACGAATTGGTAGATCTCTTTTTGGTGCATAATTTCCGTTGATTTATATTTTCCCGTACCTTGCACAATTTGACCAAAAAATGAAACTTTCTATTCTCCATCATTTTTGTGCGTCTAAAAAATTTTCAAAATGCTCTAACTTTTTGCATTTGTTTCCAAAATAGCTGGTTAACGAATTTGACCTTCAGTTTCTGACACTGGAAGAGTGTACCAAAGGCCAATCAAATTGATCAGTTTTTTCGATAGTTATCGTATATACAGGCAGATATACAAACATACAGACAGACAGACAAACACATCCGTTAACAACCTGTTTTTCGGGTTTAGGGGATCTCAAAACGTGGACATTTGATAAAAACGGGAGATGGGGTCAAATTTTATACAAATCTAATTCCTTCTCTGATGAGAATGTAATAACGTTATAATAAGTAATTAATAACGTAATAACGTAATTAATATGGTGGGAAAATGTTGCATTTATTTTAATTCAGCTTATTTAGTATTTTGGAAGTAAAATCTCTCATTTCTTCGTTGAAATGAAACGTGAATCAAATTATGTTTCATTTTTGTATGAGCTATCGCGTGGTGATCACACGTGAAAATATGTTAGTGTTAATCAATTGTACGTGACTCTTCCGCGCGATATTCCCCTCGCCTGCATCGAAATGTGCAACGTGTACTCGCGTTCTTCCCAAACGTGCCCGAATCACTTTGCATTGGGAAAAATTATGGTTTCAACCAATATCCACTGGAAATATTATTAATCAATATTGATTTCATCGATTTCCAATATTTTTTGCATTGTCAGGCATATTCCGTAACTTTTATCATATTTTAATTCCAAGCTATTTATTATTATTCACTTGGAATCGTGATAAATTCTGATCATAATATAGAGTTTCTTACATCAAAAATTAGGTAAGGATCTGATAACATTGCAATGATAATCGAAAATGTTTGATTAAATAGGAAATTGGTCATTTCAAAGTCCAATACTTGTGGTCTCAGTTTTTCATAAACTTGTATGCAATCTGTAAAATTTTGTGGAAAAAAATACCATAAAATATTTTCTTGCGGAAATCGTTAGAAGAGCATTCAAAAAGCTTGACCTGAAAAATTTGAGATCATTCAGGCGCGGGTTTTTGAAAAAAACTCAAAAAGTTTTTGGATTTAATATATCTCGGAAATGGTAGGTTTTTGGGAAAATTTGCACCAACGAAAAATGTCGGGGGTGATCTTTTCTACAACTTTTATGCTTGAGTCGACACGCTGCGATGAAAAGTGCAGATGATAGAATTCGCTAAAGTACCAAAAAAAAAGAGTTTTCTCGCTTTTTGGCATAGAAAAAAATTTTTTATCGCAAAACTATCCAATAGAAAGTTGTTCGTCTTCAAAAATCTACAAAATATAGATCAAAATCTTTTTCGTCCGACTCATCGTTCACGAGTTATAGCGTGACAAACCTGTCACCGTATATTTCCCATTGTTTCCGACGAGGGTGGCGTTAGTGTGGGTACATAATAAATCATTACTTCAGACTGAATAAATAATTTTTTTGCAAGTAGGTCGTCCAGATTAATCATAATTATGATAAATTTTAATCATGAACTGATATCTATTATTAATAATTTTTTCCATAACTATGCTGACTTCGGTATTGAACGTGATCTAAGAATGTTTTTAAAATTTAATATCGAACGAGCTGCACTTTTTATCGCAGCATGTTGACCCGAGGAGAAAAGTTGTAGAAAACATTACCCCCAACATTTTTTGTCCTTACAAAATTTTCCCAAAAACCTAATATTCCCGAGATATATCAAATCCAGAAACTTTTTGAATTTTCTCCAAAACCCGCCTCTGAACGATCCCGCATTTTTTAGGTTAAGATTTTTGGATGATCTGGTAGCGATTTCTGCAAAAAAAAGTTTTCAGGTATTTTGCTTCAAAAAACGGCCTTCTCAGTGATAGAACAACTTTACTATTTGCTGAATGTCATTCAGATTTCATTAGAGTCATTCAGCGTTAAGGGCGAATGAAGAAAATTTTTCGGGAGGGGGGAGGGGGGATTTGACTGAAAATTTCTTTGAAATCAGTTTGTCGTTAGGCGGTATAAATTCGATGTTCCCATTCCCCACAATTGGGGGGGGGGGGAGGGGTCGCCACTGAGTGGTGTCAATTACATTTTTGTTCATAATCACTCTTGAATCAGTGTAATTATTGCTCGAATTAATGCAGAGAATCGCTGTTAATAATGGCGGAGATACGGAATTCGTTATCTAGAAAGATCACTTGAAGTTAATAAGACGCGTACGTTCTTTTTAATGTCAATAACGCTAGTAAGGTGGACGTTGAATTTTAAAGTTCACACTGATTTGAGAGTGAACGCAATTCAAGGAAGAGAATGAAAATAGTGTTCAGAACGAGAATAACGAAAATAGAGTATCTCGTTTTCTTCTAACTAAAGCGACCCTTTGCATCTACAAACGAGTTGACGTGACGTCACGCGGCAGAACAGTAGATCAAGAATGGAATCTTCCATAGTGCAGTCAACTGTCACAAAAAAGGCCTTTTTTCGAAAAAAATACCATAAAACTTTTTTTGCGGAAATCGAAAGAAGAGAATTTAAAAGCGTAACCTGAAAAATTCTGGATCGCTCGGGGACGGGTTCTTGAGAAAACTCAAAAAGTTTTTGGATTTGATCCATCTCGGAAATGGTAGGTTTTCGGGAAAATTCGTTAGAACAATAAATATTAAGGGCAATGTTTTCTAGAACTTTTTACATAAGGTCGACATGCTGCGATGAAGAGTGCAATTGATAGATGGCGCTATAGTACCAAGAAAGCGTATTTTCCATGTTGCACGCTCAACAACAATTATTAGCACATTTTTGTACAGCTCGTTTGATTTTAATTTTCAAAAACCTTCTTAAATCACGTTCAATACTGAAGTCAGCATAATTTGGAAGAAATAAATAATAATAAATATCAGTTAATAATAATAATTTATCATAATTAGGAATAACTTGGAAGGCCTACTGCCAGAAAAGTGATTTATTCTGTCTGGAGTAATTATTTATTATGTACCGACACTAACGTCACCCTCGTCGGGAACAATGGTAAATCTACGGTGACACATTTGTCACGCTATAACTCGTAAACGGTAAAACGGACAAGAAAAATTTTTAAATGAATTTTGTAGGTTTTTTTAAGACAAACATTTTTCTACTGACAGTCTTTGGATAACAAATTTTTTTTAGTGCCAAAAAGCGAAAAAACGCTTTATTTGGTACTTTAGCGCCATTTTCATATCAGCGCGTCGACCCAATAAGAAAAGTTGTAGAAAAGATTGCCCCGACATTTTATGTATATACAAACTTTCCAAAAAACCTACCGTTTCCGAGATATGTCAGTTCAATTCAGCATTTTTTGAATGCTCTTTTCGCGATTTTTCAAAAAAAAAAAAACACCGGTCGTGATTTATCTAAAATATTATCGATTATTGAATCATCAATATTTCTTTCTTATCGTCGGGTCTTAACTTTGTTTTCACAAGGACGGGGGGAAGGGGGAAAGGATATCAACATTGATAAACTGGCACGCTTATTTCATGTTGAGTAGTATATTTTGATGTACAAAATGTATCCGTATTCACACAAACAGTACTTTTTTGTTATCGGCTCTCAATTTTATTACGGAATGTATTGATAATAATCAACATTGAATAGTTAATTCTGGTTTTCCCTGGATCTAGAGTTTATAAAAACCGGATGATCTTAGAGCTCGTGAAAAACCGGAAATGGCAGTTGCCAATGATTAGGATAGTCACTGGAGACACCAGGAAATAAGAAAGAGTTTATTTTAATTTTATTTTTTCATCAAATTTATTTTTAATATCAAATTAGATTTTTCATGTTGATCACGTTTCTTATATTTGTAAAAATGTAAAGAAATCAGGAAAATCAGGAAATTGCAAGGAATATCATTACGTGACCGGAATTTTTTTTCGCGGAGTGTTTCAATTCGCTAAAATGAATATAAGCTTGGACGGAAAATTGTTCAAAATGAGTGTAATTGTGACCCAGAGCAGGAAATTTCTGTGAAGGTTTTTGATTTATTCTTCTGGACAAGGAATTCTGATATATTTTTTCGAGTAATCAGAATTCCGATATAAACTTAGAAATTAGCGTTAAGGATTTTAAATTTTGGTTCACTTTAGAATAGAAAATATCGTCATGAGTTCTGTAGAGGGAGTTTTCGCTGAGGATTCTAATTTGACTCAGCACAAAGAATTTAATTTCTAATTTATATGTAGGAAATTTACAAAAACAATCCATGCTTCATGTCAGAATTCGTCATATCTAGAGAATTTTTCGTTCCAAATCAAAATTGGTATGAATCGAAAGAAGAAAAAATTAGTTTGCAAGATTTGAAACTTTTCTATCTCAAGCATAGATGGCAAAATCGTAGTCCAAACAAGTAGTTGAAAAATATTATTTTCTAACCAAATAACGACCGTAATTTCTAAAAAATAGTTCAGTTCAGTTTTTAACTAAAGTGACAAAGCTCAAGGAGAATTAATTTTCAACCAAGAAGATTTACTTAAACCAACAAATTGAAAAGTTGAGTTTGTGACAGGAAAAAATGAACTTTCGAGGAAAAATAATTGATACTTCAATTGAGCAAAAATTTCAACTTTAAATCAAGAACTTTAAGTCTTTGTTTTATCTTAATAAATCAAGAGATTTCAACATTACAAGAATTATGAATTTTCGAAGAAAATTATATATTTGATAAGTAAGTCAAAATTCTTTAGAATAAAAAAAAATTCCCTGTTCCAAATAAAAAATTCGTCTAAATTCAATACAAAAATATTTTTTTAATTGGTAATTTGCCAAAATTCGAATCTTTCCTTTTCTGAATTCTTCAAAATTAATTTCCATTACTCTTGTAGTTTTTGGATTCTGATTATTAAGAGTGAAATTATTAATGGACCATCGAGAAAATTGATTTGAGATGATAATTATCATTATTTCATCGAGCTGGAAGTCAGAATTATTCGTCCTCGTTCCAAAAAACAAATGCCATATATTTACAAATTAGTTTACAGATATGTTATCGATGAAAGGAACCATACACGGAAATCTGGACGAAAATTGAGACGAAAATACTAATCGAAAATAAACCTAAAAATAAAATAAAAATGAAACTAAAAAAAAAAAATATTAAAAAAAACGAAATGCCTGAAGCATATCCGAGAAACTGTAAAACTATCATTTTCTTCCAAAGAATAAATTAGGAAAATAAATATATCAGAGTGATGAAATATTAAATAAATTGCTTCGCTTTTATGGTCAGTTCGAGAAAAAGGCGGCATTTCTCATTTTTGCCAAGGGGCGACAAATTCCCAAATCCGCCTCTGATTAGAACTCCAGAAAGTATTTAAACTTTTGAGAATATTGAAATTTTCATTATTTTATTAGTTATTTGATAAGTAGCATCTACGTACACAAAAGTTGTAATGATCAAAACACATATATTAACTAATTAAATTGCAAATTATTCTTAAATTGTGTGAGTGCAGAAACGTTCAAGAAGTGTTCTTTCTGTGTAACGAAAAAAGAGAAATTATAAAAGTAACTTTAGAGAGGAACGTTCCACTAACGATAGCTTCACCTTTTCTACTCTCCTGTATTCGTTGACTGCATCAAGGAGGACTGTTTTCATCACTCTGGGAAGAAGTAGGAGAGTGATTGGCAAAGGGTCCTAGGGGTATAGGAGAGAGGATGATAAGATAAATGGTTTTGGAAGAAGTTGTGACAATTATGGACGGGATGGATGGGTAAGGGATGGAAAAGAGGAATGACAAAGGCAAAGACAGGATGAATGAGAAATAATACAAAGAGAAATCAGAGTTCTAAAAAAGGTTCCGGGGGGAGGGGGGGGAGTAGAAGAATGAAAGTTGAGGAGAGGAAGAAAGTAAGAGTGTAAAGGTGCATGTTAAGGATGGGTTGAATGATGAGGGTTGAGATTCAAGATAGCGTGAGAGAGGGGAGAGAGAGAGAGAGAGAGAGAGAGAGAGAGAGAGAGAGAGATGATAATTGAGTAAGAGGAGTGGAGTAATAATGGTGATAAGGAGAAAGGTGATATAACGAGAGGGTTAAGGGTCAACATAATATCAGAGAGAGGGACGATGGTGGCAAAAGAGAGAGACGGAAAAGAGCTACCATAATAATTGAGTAATAGGAATGGGGTAATGGAGGTGATAAGGAGAAAGGGGATAGAACGTGAGAGTCAAGATAATATAAGAGAGAGAGAGAGAGAGAGAGAGGCGATGATGACAAAAGAGAGTGATGGAATGGAGCTACCATAATCATTGAGAAATAGGAGTGAAGTAATAGAGGTTAATGGGAGAAAGGGGATAGAACTTGAGTGTCAAGATAATATGAGAAAGAGGGGGGCGATGATGGCAAAAGCGAGAGAAGGAAAGGAGCTACCACAATCATTGAGTAATAGGAGTGGAGTAATGGAGGTGATAAGGAGAAAGGGAATAGAACGAGAGGGTTGAGAGTCAAGA
>WSXT02152111.1:0-10244 GCA_011762715.2 Neuroterus valhalla
CGCCGTAGGCGCGCTTAAACTTGCGAGCGAAGCGAGCCGCGCGCGCAGCGCGCTATGAGAATGTGCCCGCGCAGCGGACAGATTTTTTTTTGTTTTAATCGTGACAAAGCTTTTCAAGCAATGAAAAATTCAATTTGCTAGCCAAGCTATTCAAGATGTGAATATCGGTGGTAGGTATTGTAGTCAAATTAATTTCTTGGATTTGCTATTCCGCATCTACTATTTACACTATCTAAAATTACCTTATTTCTACTTCATCTCCTCCTTACACGTCTATCTTTCTCTATTCGTCCTTCCTCATCTTCCTCTTCATCTTACCGAGCACCCCCTCCATTCATGCAAACGCCCTTTTCCCGCTCTTTCATGCAGTATAATTTCCATGCTTATTCCACGCCTTTCCACCTCCCAGCATTCTTCCAATCAGTGTTCTAGCCTTATATAACCCTTTCCACGCATTTCGCACCTTCTCTTCCCTTGCGGAAGCCAGAACCTATTAAAGCCCTTCTTGCTCCCACGTTTCATATGCTCTTTATTATCTCCTGGATTCCTTTTTCTCCTTCCTCACACAAATATCGCGCTCTCTCCATTTGCACAATCCACCCATATTTTTCATTGAACCTTAACCTCTTTATCCTCTCCTCCCCCTCTGTCTTCTCCGTCTCCATGCCGTTCATCTTAACAATCTCATACACCTTTCTTCCCTCCTCGTGATTTCTTCTTACTCTATCCTCATACCTCACCATCCTACTCCCCTTTTCTTCCAGGAATCGCTTCTCATACTTACACGCCCGGCTACCTGCCAAAATCCTCAAGCTCGTTCTCTTCGTCTCCATCTTCACAATATAACTGTACTCCTGTCCAACCCCAGTATCGATCTGATATACCTTTCCTGTACCCTACTTACCTCCTTGCCTTCTTTCTACCCCGACATCTCTACTTCATACAGTAACACGCTCATCAAAAGGGAATCGAACAGCTTCATCCTCCTTTCAAAGTGAAACAACCTCCTTGCCAACAACCTCTTTCCAAGTCCCCACACCTGCCTCATCACAGCATTTGCCCTCCTAATTCTTTCCTTTATATGGCCATTCACTTCTTTATTCCTTCGAAATATGACACTTCCAATACCCTCCTGTATTCCTACTACCTCCTCTCGTAAACACCATAACCTTGGGCTTTTCTGCAATCAACTCTTACCGACTCCTCCTATCCAGGTACCTTTTCAACCTCTTCATCATCTCTTTCAATGCCTCCTCATTTTTTGCCAGCAGCTTTATGTCATCTGCATACGCAAGTGACCGAATTCTAACCTCTCCTACCCTCACTCCCCCAACTACTCCTCCCTTTAGCTTCCTCTCTATGTCAGCGATTAAGATCACGAAAAGCGCTGGGCTGAGCGGACATCCTCGCCTCAATCCCCTATCCACCTAGAAGCCCTCGCAAATCATGTCCCCTTCTTCCACCCTACCTTTCGTTTCTTCATACACCTCTCTTACCATTTCGATTAGACCTGCCTCTACTACAGGCTGCAGATGGTGGGGGCTCCCACCGCTGGGCCTTTATTTCTTCTCCTATTCCGCTCCACCCTCGATCAGTTGTTGAAACCTTTGCAAAGTTCACATATTTTTTTCTCACATATCACGCGCGCACGCTAACGTCCCAAGAGATGTTATTCACATCAGAAGTATGAAATGTGGCAAAAATGCAAAAAAGCAAAGTACTATTTTAATGTAAGATTTATACCACTTTTCCAGCGCTCACCAAAATAATAAAATAACTTTTGCGGAAATGTATTTATATATTCAGAAAAAATATATATTAAACCAGTCATAGTAAAAGTAATAGGAAAATCTAGTTTTAATAAGGGGGTTTTAAAAATGTTAAAATCACTAAGCGTTTCAAAGATACTACACTGAATTTACGGCGAAAATAATAACATCCTTTCATTAGGTTTTATAGGAGGATTGGTAGTTTTTACCGATCTTGTTCGTTACAACACAGCTGCTTCGCGGGAAGCACCAGCTGATGGATGCATAACGCAATCGATGAACTACATAACCCTAAAAAACATTTATTTTGACATAGTTGTGGCAGTCACTACATCAACTCATACTCCCGCCTAGCAACGGACGAGTTAACTAATTAATTACATCTGTTCCTGCGTTATCGAAGAGAAAAGTGCAAGAGTGTGTTCGTTATGTTTGCAGTTTACACGGAAGAATGGATTTTCAGTGACACCAAAGTTGTTTGGTGGTCGCCACCTGGGTTACAGATGCATTCTGGGATAATTTTACAAATCGGTACTCGTGTAATAGTGTGGTAGTTATGATCCCCGACTTTCATGCTCAGGTTTATGCGTTCGAATCTCCCTCGTTGCGTGTGGAAGCTTAATTCTTATATATGCGTCAAAATTTACGAACACCAATTAGTTAAACGTGTATTTTGTGATATGTATTTTGTATTAGAATCGTCTGAAATTTCACATCTTCAACTTTTAACGGATCTCTACGTTTCGAGACCCCCTGAAGCCGAAAATCAAGTTTCGGCGACGGTGTCTGTCTGTTGTTCTGTATGTCCGTCCATCCATCCACTCGTAAACCCGATAACTCACGTAAAGATGGACGGATCAAATCGGCCTTTGAAAAACTTGTTGGTTGGTCTAGAACGAAGGATGAGTTCGTCAGCCAGCTGTTTTGGATGAAAACTCAAGAAGCGGGAGCATTTAAAAAATTCTTGAGACCTTTTTTTTCGAGATTTTATAATTCTATGCACGGTTTATCGTAGCGCTTGAGAATTCAAACGATTCATATTTATAACTTTTTCCGATAAAGAGAAAAGTGTCAGAGTAATAGCATTTTCAAAATTCAAAAATACAAAACAAAATGGAGATTACACGCGAAACACCGCACGATATGGAAAAAATTAGGAGGAAAGAAAACGTTGCTTTTTGAGTGCCGTATGAGATTATCATAACGAAATTTCGAATTTCTTAGAAAAATGAAAGATTCAAACTTTTACTGTACAGCACACAATGGAAAATCAAAAGTTCCATAACATTCTCATCATTAATGATTGAGAAAGTATTAGCATCGCCCGAAATTCTACATCTTTAATTTTCAACAGATCTCTACGTTTAAGGACCTTCCGAAGCCGGAAATCATGTTTTGGCGATCGATTTCTCTTGTGAAGGTATCTTAGATAATAAACTTACACATAAAAACTTCTGTCAAAAAACAAGCGCGAAGCGCGAGTGCCAAGATGAGAATGTATACTTCAAAGCCAACAGAGCTTTGAGGAATATAATCTTCATCTATACCTAATTACGGTATAGATTAAAAATATAAGGTTGCATTGGTTAACTGGGATCTAGAAAAGATTGATTTGTTCAATTAACTTTCAAATCTCCATAATTATTGAAATGTACAATAGCAAAAACATTCCGGATGCGAGATTTTTTTCTTTCACGATATTCACACCCTGATTTTTACATTCTCATTCTGAATGAGAAGGTATTGATTTTATTTGAAAATTGACTTTCGTGGATTTGATGAAATCTCCATGTTTTAAGACCCCCTGAGTCAGAAAAAACGGTTTTTACGAAGGTATCTGTCTGTCTGCTGTAATCTGTAGACTCGATAACTTTTGAAAGAATGATTATATTGGATTGTGCTTTGGCACACTTTTTAATGTCGCGAAAGTAAGAACAAGTTCGTGAACCAGCTATTTTCGACCAATGTTTATGATTTTATCCATTGAAATCGCTTTTTGAAAAATCAAAAATTGCATGTTTCCGCTCAAACTATGAAAGGTTCAAAAAAATGTTAGAGACCAACATTATTCATTTTAAAAAGATCTAAAACTTTTATTGGAACCATTTTTTTCAGAAGCTGCATAATTTTTGTTTAAATCGTTAAAAATGTTACCTAAATTGAAAAATTCCATTTTTCAGCAGAACTATGGCAGATACAAAAAAAAATTAAGAGTTCCAAAATTGTTGACCTTGAAAGAATCTACATATTTACTTTTGATTATTCCTTGATAAGACGAATATTTTTCGTTTTAATCGCTATAACGCACTTACAAGAATGAAAAATTCCATTTTCCAGCCAAAAAATAAGAGACAAGAAGGAATATTGAATACAAAAAATTGTTCATCTTGAAAAGGCCATAGAGTTTTATCTGAATTATTTTTCATTAAGACGTATATTTTATGTTTTAATCGTGACAACGCTTTTTAAACAATGAAAAATTTAACTTGCTAATCAGAGTTTGCGAGATGTAAATATCGGTGGCGAGCATTCTAATGAGAATGTGTTCCTTAAGGCTACTAGAGCACTAAGTAAACTTAATTTTTTAACAAAATTTTGATAAAAATGAAAAAAAAAATCAATAATCTTCATAGAAGGACAGGTTTTAAGCAGTTTTGCGATATTTGCAACTCTGTGTATGCATTGCACTGTAAACTGACTCAAGCACGTATGAAGCCAAACGCGAAACGCGCTCGCACTTGCGAGCAAAGGCAGGCGCGTGCGCGTAGCGCGCCAAGAGAATGTTCCCGCACAGAGGGCAGTCTTTTTGTCTTCGCTTGACTCATTTTGAAATCAAATCTTTGGAGAACGACTTTCGAACTTGAATACTAGGAAAAGTTTTTCTCAGATGAGGAAAACTCGCCATTAGTCCATGAGAGGTGAAGCTAAACCGCGCTGCGCGACCCAATGTAATTTCCAATCGGGCTGCAGCGTCCTCTTGTTTGATCTCCTATGAACTAATATAGGGGAATTCCTTTGTCTTTTCATCCTACTCGTAAAAGCGCTATATTGAGCATTCGTAATTTGGCGCCCATGACCTTCGAGTTACATAATAATTTGTAGCTGCAGCACTGCAGAAGAGAGTTTAATAGCGACTGGATCGGTAAAATCTACTTATCCGCAAATTAATTCCACTTGCATTTCGGTACTGGTAACCACTAATTATGATCAGAGTTACCTAATTCTCCTAGTTAAGTATACGGAACTGGCTTGTCCATATAAGTTCAAGTATATTTCAATCAATACCAAGACCACTGTAATTCGCCAAAACGCCAACCAACTCTGCTTTACCTATATTCTATCGGAAGGACTGCCGTTCTAACTACTGTAATATGGGACTCAACTCTTCTCGTACTAATTGAGCTTGCATTCTCATAATTCGAAAATATAAAGGAAAATGAGAATTTATTAGACAAACCACGTAAGATATGAAAAAAAGTTTGGAGAAAAAAAAAGTTTCTTTTTGGGAGCCCTTCAGGATAATCTTAACAACTTTTCGAGTTTATCAAAAAAAAAGAAAATTAAAATTTTGGTCGCACAAAAAATAATGAAAAATAGAAAGATTCATTCTTTGGTCAAACTATGCGAGCTACGGGAATATATATATATATATATATATATGAACTAAACTTGCGCACCAAAAAAGATCTACAAATTTGGTAAAATTAACTTTTTGATAGGAGGATTAGGTTTTTGCTTCATTTAAAATAAATATTGAATATCTAGAAAAACTACACAACATGTGAAAAAATTAGGCAACAAAACTTCTCTACCACTTTGGAAAAATTTTGATCGAGTGCGCAGTATGAGACACGCGATGAGAATGTATACGTTAAAGCCGGAAAAGCTTTAACAAAAGAGAATTCACACTCATCGAATTAAAGTAGTAGACATTTCGCTTTTGAGTTCACAAGCTCTATATAAAACTGTAGGGAGGTACAAAGGCCGAGTGCGTAGCGCGAAGTAAATTCAAAACCGAGCGCGGAGCGCGAGGTGAGATTACCACCGAGCGCGAAGCGCAAGATCCGAAAGATGCGCGCCCTAGGCGCGCTCAAACTTGCAAACGGAGCGCGCGATGAGAATGTGCCCGCGCAGCCGGCAGATTCTTTTTATACAATAAATCCTACCTCGTCAGGTTTGTATATTTCGTTGTTTTGGAAAATAGCCCAGAACACTAATTTTCTCAATAAGTTCTCCCTCTCTTTTCTCAGAAGTGTGTCACTTTTTCTAATTAAACTTTCTTCCGGCCTATTAATTAACTAAGTGATAACTAGGAATTCCTATTCAGGTCTGATATATATATCTGTAAATCGAATTTAGAAGGCTATTCAGTAATGACAACACACTTCATACTATCTTTTGGAAATGCTCAGAAATCGTTCAATTTTTTTCCATTGATTTTTTTTATCGTGATTCAACAGTAAAGTATCTTCTGAGCATAGATCATTTCCTGGCTACAAATATTATTAAAAACTATCCGGATAATAGTAATATTTCTAAAGCAGTGATTTCCAGCAGAATTTAATGTAGGAGTTATTATTAATAAATCGCATATATCGATGGTAGAAACAAAGATATAAATTCAGAACGTTAAAACTGTGAGCATAGAGCGAATAAATAGGATTAATTTTACAAACATATAGAATTTTTAATGGATTCCACAATTTACCGTTTACGCTTGAGGCCTTTGGCCTGGACAAATAAGGCTGAACAGGCCGATTCTACTCGAGATTTGAGAGTAAATAAACGGTTTTCCGGTACAATGCTCCGTCCGTTATGTACCTTGTAGTTTTCCCAAGGGCGCTTGACCACAAACAGGAGCGGAAATGATGAATTTCCAGCAAAAATCAATTCCAGCAATTTTACCAAGACCTGATTCAATTTGTCTTCTGGAACACATAGTGATGACCCTCCCTTATATCGAAAAATTTCACTTCCAAAATAGTTACTAAAAACGGATTAGAAACTGATTTCAAATTCCAGGTCGCCTTTTCTATCGAATACTGATGTTGAACTATTTCTCATAAGAGGCTTTATCCAAAAATCAAAACCAATATTGGAACAATTTACCCTTATAATCACGAATAGTCCTTGGTTAACAATAAGAGTACAAATCACTAAAGGGACCATCCTCTAACGGCGCAGTGCAGCATTTTTTATAATTTCTCCAAGTGAAATATACAATAATTCGAAAGTTTTCCGATATGCGTTTTAAAAATGTATTTGTAAAAAAGAATAAGATTCTAACACATTTGCAAACACGGTGAGAGTAGGAGAATATTTTTTTTCAATTGTATGAAGATCAGGTAATGGAGCACAACAGCCGTGACACAGATTAGGATACGTTAGACTATCCTGTTGTAGGTGACGAAAGAAAAATCAATATCGACTACTTTCAGCATTCAGCATTCAAATTAATAAATTACAAATTCTATGAGAAAATACTCAAATCTTATACCTCAAATCGATGAATGAATACCACAACCTCCATTCGCAATACATCTTTGTTCAAAAAATTATCTTGGAGAATAATAGAATTTCGAGGCGACGAACAATTTTGACCGGAGTTGTTATGTTTTTTGAAACAATTGTCTCAATTTTAAAATAATTTTGCTTTGCGAAAAGTTACCTCGAAGGATGTGTGGGTGTAAGTGGGTTCAAATCCTACATGCTTGTTCAGTGCGGACCCCCTGAAGTCTCTTCTGGAGGCTTTCTAGAATCCCACATGAGAAAAATAATATAGCAATAGAATAAAATTCTATAAAATACTTATTCCATTTCACCCGTTCATAGAACTTTAATATCAAATTCTATTTGCACTGTCTTATATTGATCGCACAGGCCTACAGAAAAAAGTAGTCTTAACTTTGCATGTGGCCATGCTACCCTTATGGATTCTAAACCGCTGAATCCGAATCCAGCCTTAAAATTTGTCCTAAACCTTAATTTTCCCCTAGCATAGAGAAAAGAGGGAAACTGGGAAAAACTTGAGGTCTCACGAGGCTTTATTTTTGTACGGAAGAGCACATGAAATTCTTTCCGTATTTTAAGTTGCTGAGTTTTCATATGATATCAAAAACATTCTAAAGTACCTCCGAGTTTCCCTAGCTTAGGGAAAAAAGTAAAAAACTGTGGAAAACTTAACGCTTCACACAGACTTCATTCTTGTATGGAATCTGAATTCTGACATCAGAATTTTCCCACATTGCCTCATAATTAACTTAGCCTAGGTGGAGGAGTAGAAATCTGGAAGAAATTTGGGTTTTTACGGAGTTCAATCTATTATCAAATTGACGAAGTTCGATTTACTATCAGTTTCACTGTGCTGTGCTTTGCTTATTTTTTTGATCATAGAAAGGGAGGTAGAGAACTGAGGAAATCTCCTGTTTCTATGTGGGCGCAGTGAAACCGACAAAAAATTTCAATCCTGTTCCTTGGAATGCTCAAACATATATAACATGTGCACGTCAGCTTTCCAGTGCGAAAATCATACCTCTGTGAAACTTAAATTCCATTTAGTTTTTCTTCTTTTTCACTCATCTTAGAGGCATTCTGAGACACTGTTGAGGAATTCTCATAGTGGTGGTTCGGAACCCACCTTCAGTTTTGATTTTCCCTCTAGGCAGTTCATAGCAAAGTTGTAGAAAGTCAGGTCGTGGATATAGAAGATATCTTCTTCTTTTTTTTTGTATTTTTGGAGTCTCTGATACGATAATTTCGTGACTCGAGATCGAGGCACTAGGATACGAGTAAGAGAAACAGTCTCTGAAAGTTATATAGAAACAGTCTTTGGTTGTCCGCAAGAATTTGCGTACGCCTCGCCGCCAGATTGGCGAGAAATTTGCATTGGCATGAGTCAATTCGATGATTTCTCATATTATCTTTTCGCTTGGAGTTTTTCCGCATCATATAAGAATTCTCTGGTTTAAATTTGGATAACGATCTTCATTACGTCAGATATATTTTGAAAATTATCATCTGACGTTGAGATTTTCCAAAGTTATGTAGAATAGTGTAAAAAATACTCCATTTCCAATTAGAAGCTTTTTTTGAGTACAAATAATGAAAGGCAAACTTGATTCTCCATCAATTAGAGCTGAACACCAAATGAAAAGTGTGAGAAATTTATGAATATTATTTTGAAAATATTACAAATCAAATAATATGGAACTGAAATTTCTATTATCAGAAAATCCACAATTTGAACCTTTAAAATTGAAAAATGTCCGAGTTTGCAATTTTGTAAAAAAAGGTTAGATTTAATGATTTTCAATAGTAATTGTTATTTTGAGAAATTACGAATTCGAAGCGATTCGACCAGAATAATTCTGCTGTCCAAAAGAAGAACCTAGTAAGTGACTTTTGCCATAGGGGTTATTTTCTCACGCAGATATGCCTGAAAATAGTCACTATGGAAAAAGTCACTTACTAGGTTCTTCTTTGGTACAGCAGAATTGGAGCTTATTTTCATGGATTAGAACTTAAAATCCCATTTTTTAACTTTGTATTTCTGAATACATACATCTGAACTCCTCTTTCGAGACAAAAATTAAACCAAAAAAGTGTTTGTTAATTGAGAAATTTATAATATGTTCCATCCCACAGGGTTTAATGGAAAAATGATCAAAGTGTAGTCTTTCATTTCCACTCCGTATATTTGAACATTTCCGAACCGATACTGTAGATAATTTCAAATTTCCAGCGTTGGAAATTGAATAATTTTCATTTTATAATATTTGCAATTTTTAGGATATTGGAATTTAAAAATCTCAGAATTGTCAATTTGTTCATGTGAGTTTATCGAATATGAACATAATAGTAATTTTTTGAGAAAATTCGAAAAACATTACTATTAGAAATTCGACAATGTTTGACGAACAGTATTCAAACAATAAGGGATCAAATCCATCTCCAATCAGGCAGGTTCTACAATTTGAATCAAAGAATGAAAATCATGTTTTTTAGAGGGACTTAGACCATACGTGTTTTCTCGATTAAGGAAAAAAAATTCTGCGAGGTTATGTGCATTCAAATTTTGTGCTTCGTTTGTTAGATATTCTGAAATTTCTTCTGCAAAACTGTATAACTTTTATTCTAATTGAGATACTTTAGGACTTTTTCCAGATTCTAGTTGCGATTTTTGTGAAAAAATTTAAAGGCAATCTCCCCGGAAAAACCTGCATCCATATTTTCACAAATTCTTCGTTGCACGAGGAGAAAATGTGTTCAGTCATGGTTACAAAAAGTTTGGCAAAAGTCGGACGGAAAGACTTTTCGATAAAAATTACTCATTTTGTAGACCTCTATATTCTGGGCTGCAAAGATTACCCGTCTGGATTGTAATAATTAAAGCTTACCGGGGCTTCCGTTTCCGGGACCGAGGGAAGAGTCAAGGTGTTATTGTGGTGCTACTATTTTTGGCTTTTTGACAAGGTA
>WSXT02152122.1:0-10244 GCA_011762715.2 Neuroterus valhalla
TGTCTGTGTAGGAGTTCAGCCGATCTATATCATAAATTTGGAATGCAATAAAGTTTTGCAAATTTAGAAAATGTATGTACAATCGAAGATTTTCCTTAATCTTTCCGAGCGTCAATAAAATAGTCGATATTATTTTTCTTCGATTTCGCAATCTTCGAGGCATATCAAGTTAGAAACACATTTTATGAGCTTGTTTTCGAAAAATTCCTAATCTCTATAAGAGTCGTAAGTTTGAGTACTTTTTTTATTGTTTAGTCCGAGTTCTTTACTTTTAACGATAGAATTTTTTGTTTAGAATCGCAATAAGGAGACGTATAAATACACGTATATGAAGACAGCATATTCCTTAGTTCCATCGTACAGAGCATTTTCCACATTTCTTCAAATTCCTTCATCCGGAAAAGCATGCAAGCTTTCATTGGGATCTTGTTTGCTGCTCTAGCAGTGTGGGTCATTACCTTTGGTAAACATAATATCATATTATATATTTTTTTTTAAATCATAGAAATATTCTCTCCATTTAGTTCGAGACATTTAGAATTTATCTTTAGCTCAGCTCTGGTTCAAACCTGGCCTGAAAAGCGCATTCGATCAGGACTTCTGGTCCGAAACCTTCTTTACAGTAAGGTCCTTAGGCCTAAAGCAGAACGGAAGAGATACTTGAATTTTTCTGGGATCATTAGTTGTTTCTAGTCGCTAAAGCAATAATACAGGTTACAAAAAAAATTGTCTGGGAGTCGATCAGATCATATGTTTCTTATGTATTTTTCCACGTTGAATTTGATTCTCAGTTAATATTGTGATAAATTTTGCATGCAATAAAACTATGCATCTGTAGCAAACGTATATTCATTGGAAAGTAATCCGTAATCTCTTCAAGGGTCATAAAAGAGTCACATAATCTTGTTTGTTTTCTATTTTTACATGAATAAAGGCATATGGAGTTGGAAACAATTTTTATGAACTTGTTTTCAACAAATTCTTATTCTCTACCCAAGTCGTGCGTTTGATAATTTTTTTTATTGCTCTATTCATTTCGATACATTTCTTTGAAATTTGTCTTTATTGTGAGAATATAATTATTTTTTTTCAAATTAGGGGTTTCAATCCGCAGTTTCGACAGTGAATGAATCTTTGTAAAAAATGCGATGGATTGGTCAAAGATTAATCTGTTTTTGTGATGCATTATGCTAGACTCAAAATGCAACTACTCTTTTCCTGTTCTTTTCCAGCCGAGATTTTACTGGTTTATTCGAATTTATTCTTTCTGTGTCAAACTAAATTATTCGAAAATCAGACTATTAATATTTTCCGGTTAACATGGGTATGAAATATAATATTTTTTGCTTGGGATTTATGTTTTTCTTTTCCCTCAATTCCAACTATTCAACTCAAAGAAGAATTACTTTCTTGGAATCTCTTTGTTTTGGTGGACTAATTACTCAATTTGAGAATTGACCTTTGTAATTACGATCTCGAGTCTTCTATTCAAAACTAGCATTTTTGGTTTCACAATATATATTTTCTAGCAAGAAAGGGAACTTCGAATACGAAACTAACGTATTTTGACGACAAAACGGCTTGCTTGATAAGAGGATAATCTTGCTAGTTGAACTTTTTTTTTTAAATTGTCCCACTAAATTGAAGATTATAGAAACAGTTGTTCCTCACCAGCTGGCCACTTTAAATAAAAAGTATAATCACTCCAACTTCTCTGATATGCATGAATTCTTGTGGAAGTTATCTCTTTATCTGCGAAATTGATCATTTTGATCTGAAGTTGATGATCAAAATGATGCGCATCGGTTTTATATTTGAGAGTTTATTATGATTGGCCAATTTTTTCCACATTAAATTCCTCACGTATCTAACTCATGTCTTCCTTTTTTCATGTCACTTTGTCATGGTCAATCATGGGAAAAAATTAAGCTCTTCTACACTGAGACAAAAAAGCAGTCCAGCAGCGTCTGCAACGCACTGGTTACTGTCCAAGGGTAAAACTCTGAATCGGACGTAGCTCAGTGCGCACTTGACCGGAACCGTTCAAGTCCAGAACGCACTTAGCTATGTTACGGACACTCGCCGCGCGCTGCTGAGTAGTGTCGAGTGTAAACATGCTAAGAAATGCTCAAAGAGCATCGTGTTGTTGTTAATATTTCTTTGGTGTTCGGGTCTTTTTTCAGTTTCTTTCAACTGTTCTTTGTTGTCTTGACTCACTGTTCCTGTTTGTGTTAAACGTGAGTTCTCTACAGCAGCACCCATAAAGTGATGGAACCTATAACATCGCAGTTTTTCCCAATAAATATGTTACTTACAAAATGCTGTGTTCGTTATTTTGATTTTTTATTGCATTTAGTGAGGTATTTTCCAAAATTGACTTTAAAAAATCGACTGACGTGCTCTGAGTTTATACAAAGTTGTATTCAAGAAAACAAATATTGAATATGTCATTGCAAAAATAAATAAATAGAGTTGAAGGGATGTCTATAATTTATGAAACCCTATATACATAGAGCACAACAATCGATTTTTCAAAGTTGAATTTTGGAAACGTTATATAGCTTAATGTAAAAAAAAATCAAAATACAGAACCTAACATTTTGTAAGTAAGATATTCATTGGATAAAACTGATGTTATAGGTTTACTTTGAAAGATGTTTTACTTTATGAGAGGTTATACATGATAGCGTTCAACCTTGCATCTAATTTTACGACTTCCATCACCTTACGGATGCTGCTGTAGAGAACTTACGTCCAACAAAAAAGCTGACAGTAGGTCACAACAATAAAAGCAGTTTAGCGAAACTGAAAAAAGCACCGATTACCGAAGAAACATTAACTACAACACGATGCTCTTCGAGCATTCTTCGCATCTTTACACTCGACACTGCTCAGCAGCGCGCGGCGTATGTTGACGTGCGCGCGGGACAGGAATAGCTACTAACCAGGCAGTGCTGACTACTTGCCTGTTCATAATTGTCCCAAACATAGCTGAGTGCGTTCTGGACATAAATGGTTCATTTACACGTTCATCCTTGGACTTGTAACCAGTGTGTTCCAGACGCTGCTGGACTGCGGTTTTTTACTCAGTGTATGAGCGGCCTCTTATATCATATAAAAAGTCTTTCAAGCATGATTCATAGTTATCTTCAATCGTTCAACTTATTCTAAAAAAATGAATTTTATTACTTTTGCAGAAACAATTCATGGTGCAGGCCGTGGAGGAGGCGGTGCAAAGAGAGTCCGTACAGATGAACGGGATTCAACTGAACCAGGTGGACCTCAGGGAAAAGAAAGAAAGTACCCTACTTCACGTAGACCGGCAGGAGATCCTTATGAAATAAGTATGGATAACCCCTCGAAAATCGAAATTACAAACCCGAGTGGAACTGAAGTCAATGGGTGGGGAATAAATCCTTACGTTATCGTAGCTAGAAAGAAAGAAGTGGAAGAAGGGGCTACCATGAAATATTTTAGGTTGTATGAACCAGGAGGACCGAAGGATAAACCAATTGTGGGAGATACTTTCAGGAGCGAAGACGAGGATGTTGTGGTGTGGGAATTGAATAAATTCATGCCTTTAACAAGACGTATATTTGGTGGTTTAGGTAGATATACTCTAGGCGCTAGAGCATATGTTAAAGCAAAAGCAGTTGAAATCGTTGAAAGGAAGAAGGAACAATTTAACCCTCGTAGAGTAAAGCCTCGTGAGTCAAGGCCACCTGGGCAAAAGCCTGGTGGGCCGAAGCCTCGTGCGCCAAAGCCTCCTGGGCCGAGGCCTCCTGTGCCAGAGCCTTTTGGGCCAATACCTCGTGCGCCAAGGACTCCTAGGGTACAGCCTCCTATGCCAGAGCCTTTTGGGCCAATACCTCGTGCGCCAAGGACTCCTCGAATCGGTATCGAACCTCCTGCCGAAGGATAGTTTGTTCTATGACGTGAGAGTCTACTTGGTCATTATTAACTGATAAACTAATAAACTGATAAACCTCGTGGGTCAAAGCCTGGTACGCCAAGTCCAACCAGGTCGAAGCTTACTAGGACAAAGCCTTCTGTGCCAAAGACTCTAGGGCCAATACCTCGTGCACCAAGGCCTCAAAGTGGTATTCAACCTCCTGCCAAAGAATAGTTAGTTCTGTGACATGAGAGTTTACTTGGTCATTAATAACGAGTGTGAAGTATGGTGCAAAGGGTGCAGACGCACTTTCAGGCAATAAACTATCACGAGTTAATGAAGACTATCCGCGGTAGTGTAAACAATCTCTTCGCATGCGCATTAATCTATACTTCTGACGGTAAATGACTAATTTACCAATTATCCCGCCCAATGGTGTTGATTCCTACAAATCATTGTGCGATCTTGCGCATGCGAGAAGATTACTTTGGCGATCTTGGGCTGCTAAAATAAAAATTCTGCTTGATCTACAGAAATAGCACAGTGACGACATCATGTATGAATTATATATCTGAAACTTCTTTTCTCTGTAACCTATATTTGACAATCTGTATAATTCAAGATCAGCAGGTACCGACAACTTTCAGAACATTGTCTTCTTGTAGTTCCAATGAACCTAAACATTTTTTTCAATCGTGTTTTTCTATTATGCCCTCTCGTTCCACGTTTGTCATTCAGTTCATTTTTCAAATGAAATATAATACAGAGAGGGACACAGGGTTTTCTAAACACGCATTTAATTTTCCAGTATTTTTTTGAAAGGTCTTACTCCATTTTTTGTTGCGAAAAATGAAAGTTTCCTATATGAGAGAGTGTCTAATCGCCGAAGCTGCAGGATTATACAAGGACGAGTACCTTATTTTTGCTCTTTCAACTCCCTCAAAATCAAGTCTAGTTGAAAATAGGATTTATTTTGATGGAAGACTGAATTTTTCTGTTAGAGAATGAAGCTTCCTGGTACTTCGGGAAATTTATCTATCCTTTGTTGTTGGAATTAGGAGTAAAATACCAAACTGCAGGAGACTGGTGCCCTTCTCAGTGTGTAACTCAACCAATAATAACTCGTTTTTTTCTGGCTTCATTTGCTTCTAACTCTCCATTTTTGTACATTCGATTTGTACCTTCCCTTTCCACCTTCCCTTTCTACCTTCCTTTGCATGACTGATGTTTGGTGGTTAACATGACTTTATTTACGGAAAGTTTTCTCGCTTGAAGTTAGTGCTTGGGTGGTTCATTCACACAATGAATAATACAATTTATAATATAGCCTCGGATGGGAGGACTTACACTTTCGTAAACGGACCGCGTGCCCCCGGAAAATTTTCAGGTGATGACTGGTGATTGGATGTGTGGAATGCCGGAGGTGGTAAATATCTAAAGAAAAATGAGTTGCGGGATACTATGCGCATAAGGAAGCTAGGGGTTTTGTGTATACTGGAACAAATAAGAAGGGATGTGAGAATAATAATTGGAGAATGGTCTCAAACTCTGTTCAGGACGAGAGACTGCGTGGGCTTGTAAAAGATACAAGGGCTATGAGCGGTTCTGAATGCGGATCAGAATACCATCTAATAGTTCCAAAAATAATACTTGATCAAGGATAGAGGAGAAGAATAGTTGCCAAAAATGCAAAACAGACGTGAGTCAGAGTAGAGAATTTGCAAAAACCAGAAGTACGAATAGATCCATCGTAAAAAGACGGATAAATATCAAGGGCATTACAAAGAAGATTGAAAGACCGAATAAGGCAACAAAACTGCAGAGGGTGCATGAATAATACTGCGGAATGGAATCTTCGAGAGTTTTCCGGAAGTGTGTGGTACTGCGATTGTAGAGAGGAAATAAGGAAAGGAAAAAAATGATGTTCCTCACTCATGTTCATAGTAAATTTATCTTTATCTATGAATCTTTAACCACGAAGAAAAAAATAAAACTTCAAAAATAAAATAAGTATAACGATTTGTTTAAAAACTTTACATGGCCATATCTCTTAGTGAAAACCTTTTTAAAATTTGAGTGAAGCATATTCTCTTCAAAGAAAATTAGTAATTCATTCAAACAAAAAGCTTAACTCTAATTTAATCACCGGAAATGCTACAAAATTGGTTTATTCTAAGATGGCGGAAGGCCTATAACTGACGACGCGATTTCACACGGCCATTTCACTGGGCCGCCAGCGCGCACAAACACTCAAAGAGACCCGAAAAAATCGCACATTTTGGCAAGAAAAACTCCAAATAAACCAAACAGAACAGTCCGAGGAGGAAAAACCAACGCTTACCTTGTTTCCTAGAAGAAGGTTGGCTTTCCGCACTCCGAAAATAATTTACTCCCTTTCAGTAGGGATGCTTCCCGCCACAAGTAAACAGTTGGTTGACCTTTCTCTACACTTCTATGTCCCACGGCCGGCACACTTCTGCCCATCGGTGGCTTGGCTTCTCTTGGCTTCCCTCGTCTTTCTCACATGATCCTCCCGCCAGGTGATTGGTCTAGTTGGTGCTGCCACCGAATGTCTGAAACTTGAACTCGTCCGGACAGAACCTGAACCGTTTCGTCAAGTGGACTATTGTGCCGGCAAGATGGATGACCCGGCGTTTTGACAGGTACACGACCCAGCATGGTCTGATCAAATTGTCCTCATTGAAATTATCATCGGTCGTGCCTCCAACCTCCGAAACGTTCCGTGATCAGTGATAGTGACGTGGTGGTGAAGTGTGTGGGTGTGTGAGTGGACAGCTTGGCGAAATATAGTATGCAACAGTGATCAAAGTTTTGTTGTGCTCCTGTACCAGAATTTCTCCAGCTCCACAGGATTACAATCTCCGTCCCGAAGCAAGATAGGACGTCCGACCTCCCCTTACGTTAGTACACAAGGTATTTAGTATCTAAGTTACACCTACATATGGGACATTCTTTTACAAATAGTACGGATTTGACGAAATAATAGACGAGGGTGTTTTAAATCTCTTAAAATCTTTTTTTTGCGTTACATATGTAATATAAGTAGACACGTATGTCAGAATTTTATTTTTTTTTCTATATTGTCGAAAATATTGTTGAATAAATAATGACGCAGTCAGCGGATTTTCTCGTCTTTGGATGCTGATATCTCCGCTTTAATTTGTCATAAGAATAAAAAAAATTTTTACATTTCGCGCAGAATTGAGTCAGCTTTTTAGAAAAATTATGTGTATAATTTTATGTTGTTAAATAACAATGAATTTGAACAATTCCAATGTTTAAAGTCAATTTTCATACTCGTTCCCAGTCGATGGAGGATTGAAACACGCGTTATCGGATTCGTTGTTAAATTCTATAAAGAAATCATGTTAGAAAAAAGTTGAGTCGTCATACGTGCAGTTACAAAAAATTAATTTACTGCGCAGTGCACTGCGTGCCCTGCGATGCGTTCGTTGTGCGAGGTGCGCTGAAACGTTTACTTCGTTGTTTATTCATACTATTCGTTTGCCAACCATTATAAAAGATTTTTTATTATTAAGTTACATGCAAGTATGTGATTTTTAAAAGGATTTACGGGAAAAGTCCAAATTATAGTTCCTCACGATTACAAAATAATTTATTGAACATGTTTATATTTTAACATTGTTTTTTTTGCAAACGAAGATTTTACACATCGGTTGTTATTTGCTTCCACTTCATCCATTCTTTTGGAGTCCGAATTGGATTATTCATTCGTTGGAAACTTGCTCTAACCGCTAATTTTTTCAATGTTCCACCCAAACCGCTACACGCACCTCTGTCATGTGGAGACTCTGCATTCATACCAGAATCTTTTTTATGGTGGGTCCAATTAATAAATTTTTATTTTATTTTTATATTGCGCACTTGTCCCATCAGAAAAATATATCATCTTATTGATATAAGGACAATGTTTTTTGATGAAATTCCATGAATGCTTTTGAAAAACGTGAACGGCAACGGTATCGTGATGCAAACATTCGGAAATCATGACCAAGCTTATCATCTGCAGTACATCGTTATCGTCTTTGTAATAAATCGCGAACGGATGAACTGTTGCATGATCATTGTTCCAATGCACATCTTAAACAGCATTTTGGATAATGAATGTATAGTTTCCTGAGAAATCACAAATCACGATGCATTCGTTTCGTTCCAGATTTCGTCTTTTGTCATTTAAGAATTCGGTTTGTTTTTTCACGAGGTATGATTCGAACAGTAATTTTCCTAATCCTTCTGTCATTTTTTGCATGTATTCTTCAATCGGAGACACAATAGTTTCCAAACTAGTTCTATCGACGTATGTCTATCGTCCGTACGTAATTTACCCACCATAAATGAGATTTCGGTGTAAATGCATAGTGGCACTTGACAATTCAAAACCTAAAGAATTGTATAAATGGGAAAATTCTACGCTCCCTAATATAAATTTTCATTTTATGCTGAACGAAGAGTATGGCAAGAATATGGCGCCTCCCACAACGACCGCTTCACAGGGCACGCAGTGCAATGCGCAGTATGCTAATTTTTCGTGACTGCACGAATGACGCCTCCACTTTTTTCTAACATGATTTCTTTGAAGAATTCAACAAGGAAGCCGATGACGTGCGTTTCAAATTTCTATCCACTGGGGACGTGAATAAAAATTGACTTTAAACATTAAAATTGTTTAAATTCGTTGTTATGTAACAATATAGAATTGTACACATAATTTTTCTGAAAAGCTTACTTCATTCTGCGCAGGATATAGAAAAAATCCTAATGACAAATTGAAGCGGAGATATCAGCATCCAAAGACAAGAAAATCCGCTGACTGTGTCATTATTTATTCAACAATATTTTTGGAAATATACGCAAAAATTAAAAACCCTGGCATGCGTGTCATTTTATTTGATGTATTGAACCTATAAAAAATTTCACAAAGTTATCAAAAGTATGCCGTCCATTTAGGTGTACGATTTGTAAAAGAATGCCCTATATACAAATGCCTGTCGGGATACATTTTGAACATTTTAATTTCGTTTCGAAACAACTTAATAATAAAGATCCTTCTCTAATAGGTCAATCCATTCATTCAGCACACTTTAAATCAATTTTCCATACTTTCTTCTTAGCTCAGAATTTCTGAGTTTATGTAAATTTAGGTTGCAAATAAAATAGATTTTGGCAATGTCAACTGGTCGATTCCGCATCAAATTAGTCAATTAGATAACTTAACAAATCAATACTGGATCTATAATTCATTAGATTGATGACTTGTTTGTGAATTTACATACGTTACAACACTTATGTATATGTACTATTAGATACGTGTTAGATAGTATATATACAGTAGAATATTGCAATATATTTTTTTTAAACATAGAAAGGTAACGAATATTGGGGTCTGTGTTTTCAGTTGGGTCAGTAGACTGGACAGCATGGCTGCGGCAATAGATCTGTATAATAAGTGTAAAAAAAAAATATATATATATATATATAGATCGGAATGAATTAAATAAATGTCTGTGTTGGAGTTCAGTTGATCTGTATGTTAAATTTGTCATGCAATAAAGTTTTGCAAATGTTTTCGAAAAATTCCTAATCTCTATTAGAGTCTTCAATTTAAGTACTTTTCTTATTGCTGCATCCGAGTTTTTCACTTTTTACGATAGAATTTATTGTTTAGAATGCAATAAGGAGGCGTATAAATACACGTTTATGTAGACAGCATATTCCTCAGTTCCATTGTACGGAGCATTTTCCACATTTCTTCAAATTTCTGAATCCGAAAAAACATGCAAGCTTTCATTGGGATCTTGTTTGCTGCTCTAGGAGTGTGGTTCATTACTTCGGGTAAATATAATTTCTTATTATTTTTTTTTGAAATCATAGAAATATTTTCTCTCTTTAGTTCGAGACCTTAAGAATTCATCTTAGGTCAGCTCTGGTTCAAACCTGGCCTGAAGAGGGCTTCCGATTAGGTCTCCAGGTCCAAAACCTTCTTTACAATAAGGTCCCTAAGCCTGAACCAGTACGGAAGAGATATTTAATTTTTGTTGGGATGATTGTTTATTTCTAGTCGCTAGAGCAATAATATAGGTTGCAAAAAAAAGTTGTCTGAGTGTTGATCAGACCATATGTTCCCTATTTGTTTTTCCACGTCGAATTTCACAATAATTCAGGCTCGAACAAAATAAGTATAGAATTTCATACAATGCATTGGGAAAGTTTAACCACCTACTTTTCAACCACACAAGTCCATTATAACACCTACCCTTACCTTCTAATCCCCTAACAGCACCCTTGACAAACCACAAGCAGGATAAACCAT
>WSXT02152133.1:0-10244 GCA_011762715.2 Neuroterus valhalla
TATATTTACATTAAACATTCGTTGAACAACCACCGTAGGATCCCTCCTGGGAGCAACTTTCATTCGCAGAATGGCACAAGCTCCTAGTTGTACCGCGGTAAAATACACCTATGACCGCATCTCACGATCTTTAGATGAGTGAACATATGCCTGACAAAATCAGAATAGAGGGCCGGTGAAACCCTCGTGTGTCTTGAGGACGCAGAGAGACCCAAGTATAACTGCTCTTTGAATGTACCTGGCAATTTTACCTCTTCTTCTTCTCGGATTCCTTGCCTCTGATGCTGGAGTCGGCGAGGGCCGAGAGTCCGATCACGAGCACAGTTCAGACACGTTTGTAAAGAGCACGATGTCTCTTGTGTGTTGCGTAGGGACTCTTCTCTAAAAATTGTAGTACAAGTAGATTCGGCACTCCTCATTCTCAACAAAAGACTATACCCCCCTTGCAGCAGTCAGCAAAGCAGGGTCCTGGCAAACATAGATTCGGTTCGGTTTGATCCGTTTGGAATCAATCCAAAGGGCTTATGACAAAAACACTGAGCGCGTCCTCAGGTTGGGGATAGAGGGTCCCTGTACTGAGAGTTTCTGCTAAATACGGTTACGCAAACTAACAAGCAGTCGGAGATATTTGTCCAGGGATGGTCCCGAAGTGGAAACCCCTAAAGCTGAAGCGTAATCAACCATGCTGAAAGTTAAGTGGCACCTGGTTGTGGCATCTTTTAAGGTGTGTCCATGATAAAGGGCGACCTTCTAGAGTATGGAGCCTTGCTCTTGCATGCGGGGCTCTGCAAGGGCGGACAGCCCCTCACCTAGCTCCTCGTGTCAATAACTATGGAAATACAAAACCCAAATCTAGTTATGAATGCGGTTCAAAATGTTCGAAAGCACAGAGCACCCGACAATGGTTCAGCCAGTATTGCCGATCGTTCCAGAGTTCGAGGTACTGAATTAGAGGGACACAAGATGATAAATCGACGTTCTTCATGGACAAATCAACTAGATAATATCCTGGTCAGCTTCAACGATGCCAGTACTGTCCAGACATTGAGACCAATTGCTGAAAGAAAGCTTTCCTTGAGAGACGATGGCCGTTTTAGGACAAGGAGAAAAATTAACATTCAGGTTCCTCCCAAGCCCCATGATCTGACTGAAATGGATGCTACCTTTCCTGAAGATCTCTCAGCAATTCTAACCTCTGGACCATCACTTGTTCAGTTTATGATGCGGCGAGAGCTTTGGCTGATTCAGATCGAAAGTCCAAACCAACGATTGATGAGAAAACTTAAAAGCGCTTACATCAACTAAACAAAAAGATTAGGTGGGCAAGTCAAAACGTATCCTGTATGCAATGTCTGATTGACTACATCAATTTCGGTAACCATTTTACGGCAAAGGTCAAAAAGTCCGCTCATGAAATGAGGATCCATCATCACACATTGGAGATGTCGAAGCTGATGACACTCAAGCAGCATATTGTCAGAAGTTTCTCGCTGACCCATCGCGGCTTTTCAGCGATCCTCCGGTTTTCTTTAGAAACCCACCAAAGTCCGATGGAGTTGGGACATCTTGGAAGGAGATTTGCGAAGTGAAACATCCACTGAATGGGAGAATTGAGAACATCATCCTTTTCAAGGAGCTGTGCATTAATATAATACTATCCAAGATGGAATGCTCACTAATCAATGCTGAGGAGGTAAAGAAAGTATTAAGGGGCACGAATTACTTTTCCGCTGCTGGTCCAGATTGTATTAAAAACTCTTGGTGGAAGAAGTTTACATCTACCTACCAACATCTGGCCCGAATCTTTACCTCATATTTCAATTCGGCGTGACTGGAGTTAGGGAAAACTGTACGCCTACCAAAGAAAGGTGACTTGTCCAACGCAAAGAACTACATACCCATAACTGGTCTGAACACGTTGTATAAGGTCTATATATCTATCCTGAATGACAAGATTGTTCGAGTGATTGGACCTGTGTGGAGAGAGAGACACGAACAACGAGGAGCAAAAAGAGGCACACATGGCTGTCGGATAAACCTGATAATCGACAGGAGTGTCTGCAAAGACGCTGCAAGCCACAAGTGCAATCTGTCGATGGCCTGGATTGATTACCAGAAAGCTTTTGATTCAACTTTCCATAGACTTATCATCTCTCTGTTGAAAAGTTTGAAGGTTCATTCGGATAAAGTAGGATGCATCGAGCGAATAATGCCCCTTTGAAAGATCAGATTTATTATTACTCATGAAAAACAGCGTGTGACTACCAGCAGTGTCACTTCCCAGAGGGTTGTTTTCCAGTGTGACACAATGAGCCCTCTCCTCTTTCGCAGCACACTATTTCCACTATATCTCGTACTCCGCGATTCTCATGGATACTTCTGTAGCGGAACTTACGTTTGCGAGCATAAGATCACTCATATATTTTACATGGATGACTTCAAGATCTATGTTTCTGGAAAAGAACGTATGGAAGGCGCTATAAGTTTCGTCGGGAGGTAAACAAAGGAAATTGGTATGGACTTTGGATTGGATAAGTGTGCCAAGATTTATCTAAAACGTGGATGAATAGCAGATATAGATAAGGTCCACGAGCTTTTGGACGGAAGTGCTATCAGACACCTTAGCGCTGGAGAGACCTACAAATACCTGGGCGTGCATGAGAGCCGCATTTAACAGACAACATGAGTGAAGCAGGCTCTCCAAAGCAGATACAAAGACCTTCTCCGACGGATTTGGTCGTCAAGCTTGTCTTCGTTAAACAAGATATCTGAGGCTAACGTGCTTGCCGTCCCAGTTATACTCTATTCGTTCGCCCCTTGATATTACTACGCGTAAGATGATGCATATGAAAAAAAGCTTGCATATCAACTCGTCCGTTCCGTGCTCATAAATCGCAGGTCGTGAAGGCGGACGTGGAGTTCTAAATCTTGGTTGCCTATACAACCGAATCATCCAAAGTACTGTTCATATTATTGCAAACGGTAGATGCATGACGCCATCAAGATGACTTACTTCTCTAAGCACAGGCAAAGAAAGCGAAGACCAAAAACTTCTTGAAACAACATGAAGACAAGGTGATGCACGGAAACTTTCACAAAATTGTAGAAGATCAATGCTTGTCTTATAATTCAACGTTTGCTTTTCGCAAATCACCTGGACTCAATTCAGGACCTAAGAGTTTTATTTTTCCGTGTCAGGGTGGTGTAATTTCCACCTAAGCATACCGTAGAAGCATATCACGTCAAGGGGTTTTCAGCGATGAATGCAGGGCGTGTCTTGAACTCCTTGAGCACCTATGTCACATGCTATCCAACTTCCCTATTCAGGCAGGAACGTCGTATTTGTACAGACACAACGCTGCCTTCAGAGCGCATTACTACCATGTTTGTCGCTCTTATTGCGTTGGCCGCGACCCTGCCCTGCTTAACGTTCCAAGGGGAATAGAGTCTACTGTTGAGAACAAGGAGTGCCGAATCTACTATAATTACGATTTCTCGGCCATACCTCCTATCTAACACACAAGTTCCGGATCGAATTCTCCGCTTTGGCCGACTTCAACATCAAAGGCAAGGAAACCGAGAAAAAGGAGAGGTAAGAAGATCTGAGAGAACACCTACAACGGCATGATCAAGTATATTCGGTTAAATAATTTGTTTTGATCATCGGTGCATACCCGTGCGCCAAAAATATACCGTGTCACTTGCGGGATGGATGCAAAGAGCAGTCATACTTAGGTCGCTCCGTGTACTTGAGACCCGCGAGTATTTCGCTTGTTCCATCTTCCTGAATAAGCTGTCGTAGCAGCTAGTTAGTGTCTGTCTGTCTGTTGCCATATTGGATTGACCTTTGTCAGAGTTTTGGCATTTTAAACATCCAAAAATATAAAGAGAAAAGAGAGTTTTCAGCCAAAAAACGCAAGGTATGGAAGAAATTTCGAAGAAAAAAATGTTTCTTTTTGGGAGCCCTCCAGAAAATATTTACAACTTTTCGAGTTCTCTCAAAAAATCGGAAATTCAAATTTTTTTATATTAGGAAGATTTTACTTTTCACTTGAAAATTCGTGTTTTTTAGTTATATTCAAAGTTTATATTCAAAACCAAAACTAATTTTGGCTTATGTATCTTTTGTTACATTTCTTGTTAAAAATCTAGCTCTGTCGATGAAAGATTTAACAACTGCTTCCTTGAGAATGGATTTTCTGTTTGAAAATTCATCACTCATTAGAGATGAGGAAAGAGAGATGAAGAAAAGAGGAGAAGTAGAGTAGAGAAGATAAAAGGGGAAGAAGAAGATCAAGTGTTGAAAGAGAAGAAAAGAAAAAGAAGGAGAATAGATTTATGACAAAAAGGGAATTGGGGAGGAAAGAAATTTACGGAAGAGGAGATGGTAACCATCAGAACGAGATAGAAGAAGAGAAGAAAAAAGCTGGGATGAGAAGAGAAGAAAAGAAGAAGAGAAAAAGAGGAGGAGAAGAGAGGAGAAATAGAAACAGAAAAGTAGGTGAAACGAGGAGGAGAGAATAAGCGACAGAGGGAGGAAGAATTCTACCGTGAGGAGAGAAGAAAATAATCAAGAGGGCAAGAGAGCAAGAGAGCTGGAAGAAGAGGAAAAAAGGAGAATAAAAGAAGAAGAGAAGCATAGAATTTAGCAAAGAAGAGGAGAAGAAAAGAAGAGAGTTAACAGAAAAAGAGAAGAAGAAAAAGTGGAGGAAAGAAGAGTAACAAGAAAAGAGGAAGAAGCAAAAAAGAGAGTGAGAAAAGAATACAGTTAAGATATGAAGAGAAGAAAGGCTCAAGAGAAAAGAGGACGAACATAGAAGAGAAACAGGAAAAAAGAGGAAATAAGAGAAGAGAAAAGTAGAAGAGGATAACGAGAGAAAAAATAAATAAAGAGAAGGAGATAGGTAGTGAATAAAAGAAGAAGAGCAGAGAGAGAGCTGAGGAAAAAAGAAAGGAAAGGAGTACCAAATAAGTGAAGAAGAGAAGAGAAAAAGGGGAGAAGACAAATATATAAGAAGGAAAGGAAAGACGGATGGAAGAAAAAAGACAAAGAAGAGAAGAAGAGGGTTAAGACATGAAGAGAATTGGGAGAAGAAAAGAAGAAGGGAATTATAGAAGATTAGAAGGAGCAAAGCAGAGAAAGAGGATAGAAGAGAAGGTTTATAAGAGAGGAGAAGAAAGTTTAGAGGTGAAGAGAAGAAGAGAAGAAAAGGAGAATATAGGAGAAAAAGTGGCTAACAGAAAAAGAAAAAAATTATGGGAAAAAGAAGAGTTTCGAATGATGGGAATAGAAAAGGAAGAATTGTGTGAGAAAGAAGTGAAGAAAGAAAATGACAGGAAGAAAAAGAAGGATTCAAGAAAAGAAGGAAGTGCAGGGCGAGAAGGCGAGATAAAAGAAAATAAGAGAAGAGAGTTTGAAGAAGAGAGGAAGAAGAACAGAAGAGCAGAAGAGCGGAGGAGAAGAGAAGAAAGGAGAAGAAGAGTGGCAGCTTAGAGCGGAGAGGGTGAAGAGAACAGAAGAATGGGAAGAGTGAAAAGGGTAAGAGCTGTAAAAGAGCGTTAACAGATGAAGAGAAACGGGAAGGAGAAAAGAAGAAATGAAGAAGAGGAGAAAAATATCGGAGAATGAAAGGAAAAAAAGAGAAAAAGAGAAGAGAGTTGAAAGGAGAAAAAAAGAATAGGAGAAGAGAATAGCAGAGAAGAAGATAAGAACAGTGGTAAGATAAAAAGAGGAGGAACAAAGAAAAGAACAAGGAAGGAAAGAGTAGGGTGACGGAGAGAAAAGGAGCAGAAAGGAGCAAAAAGGAGAAGAAGAGGAGAGGAGAAGTGAAGAAGAGAAGATGTAGAAGAGATATAAGAGAAAAAGAAAGTCTGGATAGGGAGAGAGCCAGGTGAAGAAGAGAAGGAGGGAATAAGAAAAAAAGAAGGAGAGAAGTTAGCAAAGAAGGGGAGAATGAAAAAAGAGGGTTAGTAGAGGGGAGAAGGAGAGGGGTTGCGAAAAAAAGAGAAAAAGGTAAGAAGAGAACAAGAGAAGAAGGAAATGAGAAAAAAGAAAGCTAAGAGAGAAAGAGAGTTGGGAGGAGGAGGGAAGAAGAGAAAAAGAAAAGGAGAGAATTCAGCGAAGAAAAGACGAAGAAAACGAGAGGAGAAATGCGACAATTCTGATGAAGGATAATATTTTTTTGAATTCTCAAAATATTACAAAATTGACTATTTGTACGTTAAAGAAAATAAATTCATTATCTGTAAATGTTTCAAAATAAATTAATATCGATTGAAATAATATACTTTGGATTGAAACGATTTGATATAAAGAAGATAACAATAAAAGAACAGACGCGCGCCTTGGCGAGCGTTACTCTTCTAGTAATATACAAAACGACAAAGAAATAGCGAAAATCGTAAAAGTGGTCCGATTTTTGTGATTCAAACTTTGTTGTAAAGCTAATAACAATAAAGTATTAGATGTTTGGAAAATTGATTAAAAATTTTGCGAAATTCAAGAAGTCGCATTTTCGTAAAATTAATAGGTCGTAAAGAATGTCGCGAAAATTTCAATGGGTGTCAAACAGTCTCTAGACCTCAAAGCTAGGTATGTCAATGCTAGGCTGTCACAGTATATTAGGATCGAGATTAGGGTCGTTGGCGCTTTTCTTTCATGTCACATTTTCGAGGCAATTTTTGCACAATTTTCCACCAGCTAATGTACATTTAAAAACCCTTCATAATTATCAGTACAAAAAAACTTGAATCGCAAAAATCAGACCATTTTTACTTATATTACGAAACGATAATTAAATAGCATCAAACGCAAAAGTAGACAGATTTTTGTAATTCAAACTTTGTTGTAAAGCTAATAACAATCAGGTACCAAATCCGTCAAAATTCGTTGAAAATTTTGTGAAATGCAAGAATTTCCATTTTCTTTAAATCAATATGTCGTGAACGACGCTCGTGAAAATTGTAACCGGTGTCAAATATCCTTTGACGAACAAGTTGTCTTTCGTATGTTGTCAGTGTTAGGGTTATTTATGACCTACAGCGTGAGGTCCGTGACGTCATATTCATGAGTCACAGCGTAACGGTTTTCATCGGATAGGTTCCTACCCAGGCAAAAATTAATTTTTTTCCATTCCATAATGTGTTATGTTATGGTGTTTAGTTATGAATAATTTTCATTCGATATTATTTGCTTATCATACAAACAACTTTTATGAAAAAATGCATAGTTTCTCCGCTTATATACAGAATTGATAATTTTTTCTGAAATTATTGAAATGATTGACAAGTACAACTTTGAAGGTAATTCTTCTAAAATATCACAAAACATTTTCGGTGATACCTTTTGAAGACAATAATAAAAGAGAATACTTCATGTCTACAAATAGCTAAGCGGTACATTCGTTCATAAGAAGAAGAAAAAATATCCAATGAAAAATCCTCATCACTAAACATCACTACTAGAGAGAAATAGAGAGTCACAATGCATTATAAATGTCTACTAGTAATAAAGTGGCGACTTTCCTTAGAACGTGAACTGAGAATCATCTGCTTCAATGTTAAATTCGATAAATCAATTAAAATCAATTTTGGGCGTCAACTGCTCAGAAGAAGAAATCCGGATCGTCCGACCAGGGACCGCAAAGGTCCGTCGAGCTAGCATTTCCACAATGGAAATTTACATTTATCAATGCACCTTAATTTACGGCTTCTTACGACTATTTTTGGACGCAAATTAAAAATTTACGTCTCTACTAGTTATTTCAAAAAATGAATTTTTAGGCACGGTGTGCTCTTTGGACGTCAAGCAGGCACCTCCTACACATACGAAATGTTTTAAAAAGGAAAACAACCACGCCATATTTTACGTCTTTTTTATCGGCTCTGAAATGTACTCAATTTCAACTTTCCAAAAACATCCCTTCATGGTCAGAACCAACCCTCTTATATAAAACCTGCTTTTTTCAACAATTAATCTTGACCATATTTTACGGCTATTTTACGGCTCTCTAATGTATTAAATTTCAATTTTCCAAAAACAACCCTTCATGATCGAAAGCAACCTTCAAATATAAAACCTGCCAAGATTATTTGTTGAAAAAATGAGGTTTTATATTTGAGGTTTGGTTTTGAAGATGAAGGGTTGTTCTTGGAAAATTGAAATTTAGTACATGAGAGATCCATAAAATAGCCGTTAAATATAGTCAAGAATATTTCTTGGAAAAAGCAGGTTTTATATATGAGGGTATGTCCTGAGCATGAAAGGTTGTTTTTAGGAAATTGAAATTTAGTACATTTAAGAGCCGAAAAAAGCCGTGAAATATGGCGTGGTTGTTTTCCTTTTTAAAACATTTTGTATGTGTTGGAGGTGCTAGCTTGACGTCCAGTGAGCACCTCGTGTCTAAAAATTCATTTTTTGAAAGAACTAGTAGAGCCGTAAATTTTTTATTTGCGCCTAAAAATAGCCGTAAAAAAGCCGTAAATTATGGTGCATCGAAAAATGTTAATTTCCATTGTAGAGGTGCTAGCTTGACGGACCTTTACCGCGTCGTACCACATATTACGTTCCGCTTGATCTTCGAGCAAGGCGAAATCGGTCATCTGCGCATGACACAACTCGTTCTCTCTAGTCCGTGAAATTGAACATTGTCGGCTTCACGGACACTCTGAGTTTGATTGTAAGGAAGCCTGACACAAAAAGAATATCGGTCCGTCCCGGAACGGGATTATTAAAGAATCAGAAAATTAACTTAAGAACTAAGGAGAATGCCGATCGGTAGAGGCAATATGCGAGGCCGAAGGATCGTGCTAGGTAGGAGTCTTAATTAATTGATTCAGCTTCTTACTCGCATTTCTTGTGGGCTAGAATAGACATAAAAGTTAACCGTCAGCAGTGGCTGACCAGCGGCTAGTCGCGTCCGGTTAATGCATTGAAGTAATTTCTTGCGGATTTAGTATCTTTTCTTGTATAGCGTCAGTGAAATGGAATGCGAGTGGAAGCTTGACCACGCGGTCTAAGAAAATGGCCGGCGTCCGTGCGTAGAATTTCCACTCGTACCGTGGCAGTGTTCCGGGACCCGATTGTAGCAGGGAAATCCTTGAGGATGTACTCTAGTTACAGTCAATCTCAAAATTTGATAATTCTATGATGGTTTATATAATTCAACAAAATGTATCTATTATTAATTGCTGCTTATTCCGAAGGTGGTTTATGAGTGTGCATCAGAAAAAAAATTCAGGTCGAAATTGTTTATTTATCAGAAGTTACTCACAGTCTTAGTTTTTGCTATATCGTTAGGGGAAAGTTACAATTCTTATCTATTCCAAATGATCAAGGCCTCATCTAATTCTCGGGAACATCCTTTACAATTCTATTGGGGTAGTGTTGATTGAAATTCGAACTTTCATTGTTCATAACAATTACAATAATTATGATTTATGAATAAATTTGATCAATACAATCTACCCAAATATAATTGTGAAGAATCCTCCAAAGAATTGTATGAGGCCTTGACCATTAGGATCGGATGAGAATTGTAACTTTTTTCTAACGAGGAAGCAAAAACTAAAACTCTGAATAACTTCTAAAAGATAAACAATTACAACCTGAATCATTTCTTTCCTGAAGCACACTTTGAAGCCTCCATCTGAATACGCAGCATTTATAATAGATGTATTTTGGTCAATGTTATAAGTCATTATAAAGATTATCGGATTTTGAGATTGACTGTAACTAGTGTACATCCTTACACGCAAACATTCGTACACGTGTAGCATTTCTAAGCAGTCTGATCGGGTCGTCGGAGAATTCGACCCCGCGGTATTTTACAATATCCGACGTGAGATGGGTAGAATGCTCCCTACGTTTGAGTTGCGCGTGGTTCCAACTTGTTACTTCGCCTTTCCAATGGCCATTTGAGCTGACCACGCGGTCAGCTTGAATGGACGATTCTCGGAGACTAGTCAGTGATGCTTGTGAGGACTTGGACCTCAAATCCAAGTGTTCTGTCACGTGATATTGCTATTCCTTTGATCAATAAATAATGTGGCTAGCTAGCGCTCAACTATCGAGGATAATTGAGTAACCGAAAATTAACAGGTTATAACATATATAATCGAACATTGGTTTTACAACCACCGAAGCGTCCGCCTGGGAGCAACTGTCATTCAATAAATGCCACAATCTCCCAGTCGCACCACGGTTGAATACACCTATGGCCACGTCTCACGACCGTGACATGAGT
>WSXT02152144.1:0-10244 GCA_011762715.2 Neuroterus valhalla
CTAGCCAAACTATGCGAGATGTAAATATCAGTGGCGGGTATTGTAATGAGAATGTGTTCCTTAAGGCCAGTAGAGCCGTAAGTAAACTTAATATAAAAAAAATTTCATCAAAAATGAAAAAAAAAATCTTCATGGAAGTGGAGGTTTTCAGCAGTTTTGTAATATTTTTAATTCTGTGTATGCATTACACTGTAGACTGTAAACTGAAACGATTGAAACTGAATCCGAATGACGCGCGCCCTAGGCGTGCTGAAACTTGCGATCCGCGCGCCGCGCTTTGAGAATGTGTCCGCGCAGCGGGCAGATTTTTCTAATTTCTTTTAAAAAAAAACCCCTCCCGTCGGCCCTCTTGCCTCATCTCTGTTTTCGTCTTTTTCCTTCTGTGACTTGTTGAATTTTTATTGATATCGTTGAATTGGCAAGCCTTGAATACAAATTTACTATACACAAAAGTTATCTTTCAATAAATAAAATATTAAATTTTCAATCAAAACAATTCAATTTGCAAAAAAAATTACGAATATTCAACGATACAGTTTTTTTCAGAAAGAAAGGCATAACTATCCAATCGGAAGAGAATAGTTGAACAACAATAAGTTTGAAAAAATTGGGTAAATTTCTTCCAAATAGTTCCATTCGCTATAAAAAAATCAATTCCACACAGAAAAAAGATTTTTTTCAACAATGAGTTGAATGATTGAACAAAATGAATTGAAAATTACTATAAATGTTGGGAATGAAAATTTCATTCGGAATATCATCGTTTCGATTGTAAATTTTACCATATTGCGTAAAATTTGTAGTTTTTTTCAATATTCACTTCCAATAAACATTCATCTACTTCAGCTATGTCTTTATTATTCTAGTGGAGTATCCATCTCTTTTGTTCAAAATTGAACTATTTCTGAATTTTTCAACTATTCGACTAAAAGTTTCACTATTTTGGTATAAAAATTTCTCTTCTTAGCTTAAAAATTCAAAAATGTTTAGAAATTCGATCTTATTGGTTAAGAATGCAACTGTTTAGGAAAAAATTGATCCACCTTGGGAATAATTCTTTTTATTGGTTTGTTGTAAATTGATTTCCTTGATTAGAAATTTAATTACCTCTGTCGAAATTCTAGCAGTTCTGTTGAAATTATAGTCTTTTTGATGCGAAATTCAACTCTCTGGTCGAAAGATGAAATCTTCCGATGAAATTTTAGATATTTCTTGTGAAATTTTTGTCTAATAGGTAGAAAATGATTCTTCTTCGCTGAAATTTTTTTTTTTTTTGTTCGGAAATCATACTTTCTTGTGCCAGAGTCTTGATTTCTTTTATTAATTAATTTTTGAGAGCATTGATATACTTCACTTAAATATTAATAATTTCACATGGAAATTGATTTCTTTTGATTCAAATCCAATTATTCTGGAAAATATTAATAGTTTTGTTATAAATTGTTATGTTTTCTGAATTATCCATCTCTTTGGACGTGAACCTCAACCTTTCGGGTCAAAATTCAAATTTTCCGCTCAAAGTTGAACTATTTTTGGAAGAGACGACGTTTTTTGCCAAGATAGCTGATTTTTCCATCAATTCTATCACCTTCAGTTAATATTGCAAACGCTGATTAAAAAATTGACCTATCTTTCTAAAAGTCCGCCATATTGTTTTTTTCAAACTCATCTTCTTGGGAAGAAATTTTATTTATTTTTTTCCATTTTAAAGTTCAACTATTTCATTTTTGGTTCAATACTCAAGTTTTTTGATTGAATATCCATGTGAATTGTTAAAATTCTATTAATAGATTGATTTTGTATCTTACATGCTAATGCTCTAATTTTACGTTATTCTCATTCAATTTAGATTATTTGCGAAGAGATAGAAATAATTTCTAGAAGTGATAATTATTTCCACATCATTTTTCAAGATAGAAATTCAATATAGAAATGTAGAAAAAAAGGCTTCCATGATTGTCTAAAGAATTTATTAAAAGTATTTCCAGACCATAATTATAGGAGGAATCCGAACCATCAGAACCTCAGACTTAAAAAAATAACAAAATTTCTCCAGGGAATCGAACCCTAGGCCTCAGGAAGGAAGTCCGAGCGTTTAACCCCATTAGCCATCGAGTCTTGTAGGGGGATCTTATCGATAAGGGAGCGATGCGATGGGTTTGTGAGAGTGGCGCCATGTTTGAGTACGTAATGAGAAAATGATAGGTCTGAACCACTCTCAGCACCTGAAAACACTGTCACTATATCTGTATTGTATGGGTAGGACTTGGTGTCCAGTAATGCACGTTGCTAGTAGAAGGTCATCGATGGTGTGTTCAAAGAAAGGAGCGGTTTATAGCACCATTCACGTGCTACCCTGACTCATACATCTCCATCGATACGAAACTCACACTCCCTACAAACCACTTTCATCCTGCTTCAAACACCAAACACGTCCTACCTCTCTTTACTTCTCGTTAAGTAACCACCCTCCTTCCAAAATCGATAAAAAAATGTCAACCTTCTAGAATGGTCATTTTTCATACTTCAGGAATCCTTGAAGTAAGATTTTGGAGATATCTTGAATTCTCGATACCTCGCCTTCTCGACAGCGACTCAAATGCTAATTATAGAGGCTACTATAACCGGCTCGAAGGACCGAAAATTGGGATTTAGGAAATAAATCTGGCTCCGGAGACTAGGTATAGAATTTTCATTCTTACCGCATCTTGTTTCCCCGTAATGTTTGATAATGTGATTGGAATTCTATTTTAGATCGTTCTACCAAATTTTTTTTGTTCTGAGTAACCACCATTCTTCAAAAATGGCAAAAAATCGTTAGCCTTATTGGATTCAAATTCTTTATACTTCAGGAACCCTTTAAACAAGATTTGATAGAGTTCTTTTATTTCAAATACTCAACTTGCCTAGTAGCAAGCAGAATGCGAACCAAAAAATTTGCTCTCACCGGATCGAAGGACCAAAGATTAGGATTGAGGAAAAGAATCTAGTTCAAGAGACTAGGTATAGATTTTTCATTTTAACCGCACCTTGTTTCCCCATAATGTTTACTTATGTGGTTTTAGGAAGGTATTACATTTTAATTGTACACAAAAACCATTCGGAAAACTGAATTCACGAAATATTGTGATTGAAATGTCTTTTTGTATTTTTTTTACGGAATTTGTTCTCTTCTGCATAACGACCATCCTCCAAAAATAGTAAAAAATTGTAAGCCTTCTTGAATGTGCATTCTTCATACTTCAGAAACTCCATAAGCAAGATTTAATAGAGTTCCTAAATTTCAAATACTCAACTTGCCTAGTAGCAAGCAGAATGCGAACCAAAAAATTTGCTCTCACCGGATCGAAGGACCAAAGATCAGGATTGAGGAAATAAATTTGGGTCAAGAGACTAGGTACAGATTTTTCATTCTAACCGCAGCTTGTTTTCCCATAATGTTTACTTATTTGTTTTCAGGAAGGTATTAAATCTGAATTGTACTCGAAAACTATTAGAAAAACTGAATTCATGAAATATTGTGATTGAAATGTCTTTTTGTAGTATTTTACTGAACTTGTTTGCTTCTGCATAACTACCATCCTCCAAAAATAGTAAAAATTGTAAGCCTTCTTGGATGTGCATTCTTCATACTTCAGGAACCCTTGGAACAAGATTTGATGGAGTTCTTGGATTTCAGATACTCAACTTGCCTAGTGGCAAGCAGAATGCAAACCAAAAAATTTCCCCTTACCGGCTCGAAGGACCAAAAATTGTGATTGAAGAAATAAATCTGGATTAAGAGACTAGTTATAGATTTTTCATTCCAACCGCAGCTTGTTTTCCCATAATGTTTACTTATTTATTTTTGAGGAGATATTAAATTGCATTGTACTCAAAAACTATTCGGAAAACTGCATTCATGAAATATTGAGATTGAAATGTCTCTTTGTAGTTTTGTACCGAATTTTTTTTCTTCTGCATAACTACCATCCTCTAAAAATAGTAAAAAATTGTAAGGCTTTTTGGATGTGCATCCTTCATACTTCAGGAACTCTTCGAGCAAGATTTAATAGAGATCTCAAATTTCAAATACTCAGCTTGCCTAGTAGCAAACAGAATGCGAACCGAAAAATTTGCTCTCACCGGCTCGAAGGACCAAAAATTGTGATTAAAGAGATAAATTTGGATTAAGAGACTAGGTACAGAGTTTTCATTCTAACTGCAGCTTTTTTTCCCATATTGTTTTCTGATGTGTTCTAGGAAGATATTAAACTCGAATTATACTCAAAAACTGTGTGAAAACTGAATTTATGAAATATTGTGATTGAAATATCTTTTTGTAGGATTCTAACAAATTTTCTTTCTTTTTAGTTACCAACATTCTTCAAAAAAATTAAAAAATCGTTAGTTTTTGAAAACATAGAAATCCTTAAACGTACTTGAAGATATGTGGAACACACGACGCGCGGAAGATTATTATTGAAGTATCTTTTTTGCAGTGTTTCGACCAAATTTACTTTTCGGTGAGTGACCATCCTGCTTCAAAAATCGATGAGAAGATGTCAACCTTCTGAAATAGACATTCTTTATACTTTAGGAATCCTTTGATCAATATTTGGAGCTCTTCAATTTCGGATTCTCAATCAGGTTAATAGCAAGTTAAATGTTCATCTGAAAATATGCTCTACGCGGCTCGGAGGACCAAAAATTAGTACTGGAGGAATCAATCTGAATCGGGGAAAAAAGGTGTGCAATTTTTCTCCCAACCAACTTACTGTCCCATAATTTTTGACTATTGGGTTTTTAGCTAGACAGAGAACTCGAATCGTACTCGAAAACTATCTGAAATACAAAATTCAAAAAATCTCAGTTTGAGTTTTTCTCCGTTGGTTTTCTACAAAATTCACATTTAGTTGAGTAACAATCTCCTTCCTGAAATCAATAACAAAAATTTTATCTCATAAAATGGACATTTTTAACACATCAGTAACCTTGAAGCAAGATTTGGATTTGTCTTTGGATTTTGGATACTCGACTCGGGTTAAAGCAAGGGAAATTAGAATCAAAAAGTCTCTTCTAGCCGATTCGGAGGACCAAAACTTAGGATTGAAAAAATTACTCTGGCTTAAGGGAGTAGATGTGGAATTTTAATTCACCCTATTTTTCTATCATAATTGTTTACTGATGTGTTTTCAAGACGATACAAAAATCTATTTGTTTTCAAAAATCACGTTGAATGCTGAATGTATAAAATATTCAAAATAAAGTTCCTGTTTGTAGTGTTTCTACCGAATTTACTTTTTTTGAGTTGCCACCCTCCTCTCGAAATCGATCAAAAAATTCTTATTCCCTCATGTATTTTTGGTGAGACAAAAAACTCAAATTGTGCTCAAAAACCATGTAAAACTCTAAATTTATGAAATATTTTTGCTCGAGTTTTTCTTTTCAATGTTCTGTTCAAATCTATATTTTCTAGAATGTAGCAGTGGACTTCAGAATTATTGCAAGTCCATATTGCGCTGCTAAACTACCATTTTGTAAAAAACATCAATCTCAGAATTCATAAAAAAAATCAGTATCCACATTTGACATTTTTAGGAGTACGGATTAGATTTCAATTTTATGCTACGAAACAAAGGAAACATTATTCTAATTTCTGATGAAGAACATTTTTAATAAAAATCCTCACCAAAATAGAACTACAGTATGTTAGTGCGTTCAGAATACACAAATGGATATTGAAGAATCTTCATGTATGAAAAATTATAATTGTCATTTTCAAATAAAACTATGCAATTTATGGCACGCAGAACCATCCAATTCAAAACTGACGTCCTTTAAAATCAAATAACTCACCCATTTGAAGACTATTATAACAAAGTCTTATTCGAACATCCATTTTGGTGTAAAATTATCCTTCACAATTTAACGCATTCATTTGGATTTACCTGCAACCAAAAATTGTTGTCATTATTATCATCAGATAGGAGCGTGAAAATTGGATTCAGTTTGTAACATTAGGCCTTACTTCATCTCGATATTGCAGTAAATAATAGAAGTCCACGTAGTCACCTGAGGTCTTTGGAGTTCACGAAAGGGCGCGTACACGTAAAATTAAGACTACCACGTTTTGAATTCTTTAAAAATTTTGTTGGGAAACGTACTTGAAATGAGCGAATGAGAAAAGTAGCCCAGAAAAAAGCCGCTGACAAATACGTGATCAACAAAGCTGGATGCCGAAACTGTAAGCAAGTTTTGGAATATTTGCGGTTTGAAGTTCTTCATTTCGGAGTACATGGTCGTTCTAATTTCACGCATTGAACAACGAGGACTTTAGTAAAAAAGTGAATCTTTGTTGGTCACTACAATATCGAGATTATGTATGGTTTGATGATTCAATTGGCGCCCAACGTGGGGCACCGCGAAGGACCGCTCGACGCGAAATCTAGAGACCCGCTTTTCTCTGGTTTTTCGACCCTGCAGTGGGCTTTCCCACTTTGCTCTCACTTTATATTTCTTTAAATCTGAAGAAAGGCATATTTCTGAATTAATAGCATAAACAAATTTTCAAAAAAACCTCCACAATTTATAATTAAAATAATTGAAACTTGGATCCAACTCACAGATTGAGACATCAAAATCAACAATTTCGAATCGCTATTCGGCTATATTGTTGAGTAGCTTATTCATCAACAGTGAAATTGTTTCTTGTGATTAGAATCTTAATAAATAAAACCACTTCCTCCAATTTCATAACTCCTAACCTATAGTAATAATAATAATTTGAAGACTTTCCGATGGAATTCCAATTCTTTTATTTATTAAATGAAGCTTTGAAACTGTTATTTTAACAATTTGGAATTAAAAAACTGTATTTTGGGATGATTTCCTGTTTTGAATAATTAGTGTAAAATGATAACATTTCAACCCTCAACACTAATTTTTTGAATTTTTGAGCTAAAAAATATGTGGGAACCCTCTCAATTTCTAAAAACTACATAAATTAGTTGAAGAATGAAAAACAATTTACCAAAATCAATTCGTCTGAAACATGAACGAATACACATTCTTTTGAAGAAAATGAATTTTCAAACTCATTACAAATGTTATAAAAAGAGAGTAAAAAGTCGCATGTCTTTCATTAAGTGCTACATATACTTTGGTAATGAAATGAACCAAAGAAGGACATTTTTATGATCAGGCAAAAAAAACTAAGACCTAAACCATGAGCTGAACTACTTTCTAATCCAAGTTAAAGTTCTTTGATCCATAAAAAGTTTTATTACCTACTATGACCTCCACTTTGCACTGTTTCTTGGCCACTATCGTTCTAGGCGAAGCACGTAAATACTTTGTGGCACACCAGGTAGTAAAAAATGCAAATCTGAGAACTAAAGTTTACGTGTTTTGAAAAAAAAGTTTCTTCGAATAAGTTACTTTTATAATACTTTTTGTATATCATAGCCTTAGTTCATCCAGAAACTTTTCTACCAACTTTTATTTATGGTCTTTCCCTTCCCTTTGGAACTATAATAATAATAATAATAATAATAATAATAATAGTGATAATATATAACAATAATATAATAATAAATATATTGAATTACAATATGCTTGACTGGGTCAGAGAATCAAGAGTGATAATCGATCACTGAAATTTTGGATATAATGAATAGATTTTCTACCAATAAAGATGGAGATTTAAGTAATAATTATTAAATTTTGTACAAAAGGAATAAACTTCAAACTTGAATTACTTATAAAAAAAGGAAAATTATTTTGAACATAGTTGGTAAAGTTTCAATTAGGTTCTTGAATTTTCAGCCAAATACGTAAATCGACAATGAAGACAGAATTAATAATAAACAAACTGTTGCCCTTCCAATTCGAAAAGACAAATTTTCTAATAAACAGTTGAATTTTCAATAAAAAAAATATGAATTTTCACCCCAAAAAGCTTTTTTTTTAACTATCGTCCCATTTTTGCAATGAAACAAAACAAATGTTATTGAATTTCAAATCGAGAACCAAATTTCATTTTAAAAAGAATGATTCACATAAAAATAAAATGATCACAACGACACAGTTCAATTTCCATCCAGAAGCTATAGCAGGAGAATAATCCTGGACTAAAATTGTAATAGTAGTATCTAAAAAAAAACAGATCCTTCAACAAATGAGAGGTGTTTTTCTGCTGAAGACCCAATAATTTGATTTGCGGAAAAGGAGAAAAATGATAAGAAGGAGAAGTGTGCCAGTAAAAAGATGGGAAAAAAACTTAGAAAAGTGGAAAATAGGTTAGAAGGGAAGGAGAGGGTTTGAACTCTGTATTCGCATGGTCTACTTGTAAAATAAAATCGCCTTTTTTATTCTTCCAAGTTTCTGAAAAGATGGTTATCCAAATTAATATTTTCCATTTGCAAAATCACATTCTGCGTGAAGACCCCTTTCCCCACTTTACAAATCGTTAAATAATCCCCCCTCCCTCTCCCTGGCCTAGGCCATGTGACGTCCTTTTTAAACGGCTGCACAACAAAATTTTCCGAAATTTGAATGTTGAACTTATCATTACCTAAAATTCCTGAAAATAAGAATTGATAACCAAAAATCCAGGGACCTTTGGATAAGAGCTTCCAAATGTTACTGTTGCTATTCCAAAGAATAACATAATAAGAAAGAGGGAATATAAATAAGAGGGCACAATCCAAACCCCTTCTTCCTCTTTTCATTATCTTTTGTACTTTTCAATTCTCATAATTTTTAATGCAAAATGCAAAAACAATGGGAATATCGATCAACGGTCTGAAGCTCACTCAACAACCTTGCCAAGGCGAACAATTCTTTAGCTCGTCAAAACTGATAAGGGACGCAAAATGATCTTTCCCCAAAATCAAATTTTTCAGAGATCTCAGAAAGATCAGGGTACAAAAAGAGAAAAAATGTATTTTGGAGGTTGCCTTCTTATTTATCACTATTTTCTTTAATCTTATTTTCCGTAATTTTGATAGACATTTGGAGGTTTTCGTCAGAATTTGATCGTTTCAAATTTTTATTCTTCATTCCACTTTTTTCGGAATTTCAGATATTAAATTGATTTTTCGACGTTAAATAAAAATTAGATTTTTTTTCAATTTTGAAATCCTCAATTCAAATCTCCACAACTTATTAATCATTAGTACCAAAATACAAAAAAATTCTCAGATGAGTCTTGATAAATTTCGGAAAGATTGATAAAAATTGCTAGATGCTAGAATCCGAAATTACAGTCCTTTTTGTTACCGAATAAGACAAATGTATGCAGATCACGTGTCTGGCAAAGGTAGGAAAAAATTGAATCAGGGAGTTAGAATATCAAATTTTGCGTCACTCCTGACAGAAATATGATATATGATTCGATTTATGCAGCGAAACTGCGAGGACGAAACTGGTATATGACGCACAGACAAAGAGAATTACGCAACTTTAAATGGTTTTTGATCGTAACAGAAACTCTGACAACTGCGACTCTAATTCTCTTGACACTAAGTTGTACATTCAACGGTTGGTGCGAATTTTATTAGGAGCTCAATCCATACCTTAAGTACCCTAGTTACGCCTCGAGGTAATTAAACGTTTCGACTCCAAATATTATATGTTTCTAGGTAGATGAAACTGGAAATAGGTTATAAATTGTTACACTCGAGTCATAAACTAGAATAATGAGCAATGAAACCGAGTTTGAAATAATCAGAATTATTTTAGGAAGTATATACGTGTAGGTACGCCTCTACTGAACCAAGTTTCACCTCAAAGACAAGGCTTAAGTTTGCCTTGAACATTTTATAAATCTCGTTGATCAATGCCGAATTTCAAATGGACTCTGTTATACGCGGCTCCCATAGAGCGAGTGATTTTAATATTAGTATACAGACCTTCTCCCAGACGACATTATTTCATTTGTAAGCAACCATTATAGACATTATATATCAACGAGCGTAGACACGCGCCGACAGAGTGGGAGAGCTGAAAGTAGCTGAGAGCTGCGAGAACAGCGAAACTCGAACGTGTGCACTCCCCTCCACTTGGTTCATCCTACTCCGTTCAGCTTCTCGTGACTCTCGCGAAGCACCGCGAATATAAAAAGGCGTGTTTGAGGACAGACTGTCCAGAACGATCAGAGCTGGCTATCCGCTCTGATCTAAAAAGGCTAACAGCTGGTCATCCACTATTGGTCTTTGCCTTCTCCCAAAGCTGGTCAACCGCTTCGGTCAAGACTGCTTATC
>WSXT02152155.1:0-10244 GCA_011762715.2 Neuroterus valhalla
TAATAAATTTGACTGAAGGTTAGATGGTCATTCTCAATCTCACCTGCCGACTGCATTCAAAGAACTTAACCGTTACACTACTAAAGCTTCTTACTGATCATCTTCCATGAACGATGATATGCGTAGTAATCCTATGGGAAAAGCAAGGCTGGTAGAAGCGCCAGTGAGCATGAAACCAGATCGGACGACTCTTCTAATGACGGCGTCATCTGTTGTTTACATCATATAAGTTCCAGATATCACAGTCGAAGAATCTTCAGTTGTAAGCAATTTTATTGGAATGCCAGTTACGTTCGTAAAATTTAGATGTTAAAATGGAAAAACATGCCGTTCACTGAATAACGAATATCTAAGGAAACAAAGCGTGACTCCACACTTGGTGCTTACCTCTGCGCTAAGCTTGACGAATTGCGTGGGGCGGGGGGATGATTTTTTGAGGTTTACCTCGGTTGAGTCCCACAAGCTGTGCGTGAATGCATTTTCACCTACTCGAAAAATGACATTTAGGCTGCCTATGCATACAGAGTATCTCGCAAAGACTGTAGCTAACTTCGAGGGTGGGTCTAGGAAGGATGCTGCCTAGGAAGTGGAAAAAGTGATTTTTCACAACACCACCAATGAAACTCCATTCGTACATGCCTGTAGAGCGAGGCGAAACGTCGATTTCCAACCCTAGGGTTGAAATTTCTAATTTTTCAACCCTAGGCGCTGAAAAAAAATTTTAAACCTATAGGTTGACTCCTTATTATTGGATTTTCAACCCTAGGGTTGAAATTTCTAGTTTTTCAACCCTAGAGGGTGAAAAAAAGTTCTGAACCTATAGGTTTACTCCTTATAATTGCATAGGCGTAATTCTCGCACTCACTCTACATGCATGTATGAATGGTGTTTCAGTGGTGATATTGTGAAAAACGATAAGCATTACATGGGGCAAAACCAAACTCTTGCACCTCGTGCGATTGCAGCCCTCGCTTCGCTCGGGCAGCCACCGCGCACTCTGTTGCAAACGCTTGGTTTCACACCTTGTAATGCAACATACTATCAAAGACCAACTGGAAGATCTATTTGATATTGCTGCTCAAAATGCTCTGGAAATGATAAAAATACAGGAAGGCAAAGCTTTTTTAGTAGCGTAACGAAAAAACATCTGAAGGGTAGTATGGGAAGAGTAGATATGAAATGAATAATAATCTTCGGATCCAAAAATTTTTGGGGACTTCTCGGTTTTCTTTCAAACTTGAGAACCAAGAAATCGTTGTCTGTGTTTGAATTGATTTAAACTAAAAGATATGTACCATACCGATTAGAAAAATTTTCGAATTTCTCATCACCAATATGAAGCTTATTATAGTTAAAGATTGGCTCGCGTTCTCTTTGACTAGCTTTTTCTCCTAAACTTACTCTTGGTTCTTAGGGCGATTTCTTCGTTCCACGTCACACATACACATATGTATATATTTATAACTCTGGTTGAAAAACCACCGCAGGGTCTTCTTGGGAGCAACTGTCATTCAGAAAAATGGCACAAGCTCCCAGTTGAACCGTGGGGAACTACACCTATGGCCCGACTCATGACCGTGAGATTAGTGACCACATGCACGGCGAAATTGCGAGTATGACTGCTTTCTGCATCCATCCGGCAAGCTCCATGGCATATTTCTGTCACACGGGTAAGACTTTAAGTTTCCTTACCAGAATAGGCACTCCTCGTTCTCAACAATAGACTCCATCTCCCTTAAAACGTTTGGCCCGGCAGGATCGTGGCCAACGTCATAAGACCAACAAAGATGGTTGTAAAGCACCTGTCAGCTCGCCTCTGCTTTCTCCACCTGTGCTTTCTAGAGTAAGGCATCTCGATGGAGTAATGCACTCTCCCTAATCCTGATGCTGAGGTTCAGGCAAAGGGTTTCAGCTGCTTGCTCTTCGATTTTGTAGAAGAGAGGTCCTGCCTCACTCATTTCGTGATTCTTGACCATTGCCAGGAGAAGATCACTACCGTTCGCGATGGTATGAGCAGTACTTAGGATAATTCGGCTAAAGGAACATTGAAGATTTAGAGGTCCACGTCGGCCTTTATGGTGTGCAATCTATCAGCGCGGAAGGGAAGAGTTGATATGCAACCTATTCTACATATGCATTATCCGTCGAAGAAGGTGTTTGTATCTGCTTCGGGGACCGTCCCTTACTGATTTTGTATCCTGACTGCGACTCTCAGACACGCTTACGTATTCATGGATCTCTCTAGCGCTAAAGTGTCCAAGAGCTTTTGCTCACAAGCTCAGAGTCCTTATCTATACCTGATATTCGTCCACGTTTCAGATTATTCTCGGCACACTCATTCATTCCAAAGTCGATACTGATTTCTCGTGTGCACCCCCTGACGATACCCAGAGCATCTACGAGATGTTCTCTTCCTAAAGCATAGATCTTCAAGTCATCCATACAAAATATATGAGTGACCTTATGCTCACGAACATTAATTCTGTCACAGAGGTACCCAGGAGAATCGCAAAGTGCGAGAGATAGTTGCAAGAGATTGTCTCTATGCATCCTACTATATGCGTATGAATCTTCAAGCTTTCCAGCAGACAGATGATAAGTCTATGAGAAGTTGGATCAAAAGCTTTCTGGTAATCAACTGAGGCGATCCACAGATTGGGTTTATGGTTTGCAGCGTTTTGGCAGACATTCCTGTCGATCAGCAGGTTTTCCTGACATGAGGTAAAGATGCGGGTCAGATGTTGGTGTGTAGAAGTAAACTTCTTTCACCGGAAGTTCTTATACAATCTGGACCAGCAGCGGAGAAGTTCTTCATGACATTCCTGACATTCTCCTCCTCCTAAAATCACCATCATCTCTTAAGGGATGCCTTGTTTCAACAGTTTGAATGAATATTGCCTCCTGATTTTCGTCTGTGGCTTGTTCTTGCAGTGATTGGGGAAGCATTCCACGTAGGTTGTTCGCGGAAGGTTTACGACACGGTTCCTCAACACTCGCTGTGAAAGGTGCGAGAGATCCGAGTGTTTCTAGCACCATAGATTGTGCAGGCGCGCCATGTAACCTCTGCGATTAGGGACAGTACTGGCATCGTAGCAATAATGCAGGTCAATATCAAGAAGATCCGTCCATGAAAAACGTTTATGGTCTCGCCGGTTCGTGATCGTGATTTTATCTTGTTCAGCATCCCGATCTCTAGAATGTTCAGAAATACTGGCCGAACCATTGGCGGGTGCTCTGCGCTTTCGATCATTCCAAACTGCAATCACAACTTGATTTGAGTTTTAATCTTCGCCCCCATGAGTAGCTAGAGAAGAGATTTTTCACACCCGCAGAGCCCCGCATGCGTAGGTAACGTCTGCTCTAGGAGTGTGTACCCTAGAAGGTGACGTGGTTTCCTACAGAAACCCTTTACAGCACCACTCCTTGGTGCCATCAGACTTTAGCAAGGTTGTTCACGCCTTAACTTGGGGTTTTTTCATCCGGGACCATCCCTGGACAATTGTCTGCGACTGCTTATCAGCTTTTGTTACCCTATCCAGCAGGAAACCTAGGCGCAGGGATCCTTTCCCGCTATCTGAGGACGAGTTTGTGGGCTTTGTCATAGGCCTCTCATTGTGATTCCAAATAACCGAACGAAACCGAATGGTGAATCGTCCGGAAACGAATCGGGGCCGCCCGCGCAGCAGGCAAGCATTCTACCACAGAACCACCGAAGCTGGTTCCCGTACCGGGAATCGAACTCGAGCCTCCTTGGTGAAGGCCAGGTAATCAGGTATATATTATACTCCTGGAAGGAAGCTTTTCGAAAACTTTCTGACGTGTATCGTGGGGTTCACACAAGGAAATAGGGTCTGCATTCCAAGTTGGACAAGTATTCCAAGTTTCATCTGGATCGTGGATGATTTATAATGTTTGCGTTGACCCTGAGCTTGTGAACAGGGTGCTATCGGACACCTTAGCGCTGAAGAGACTGAAATATTAAAGAGAGATCTGTCGGCCTTGAACAAAATATATGCAACTAACATGCTTGCTAGCCTGGTTATACTCTTTTTGTTTGAATTGATTCATGGGCGAAAATTGCTACGCATACTGCAGGATCCTTTCTGAACAATTGTCAGGAATCACAAAATGGTTGGAGAAAGAGTGTTCCTATACATAGCTGCGAAGCAGGCAGCAAAGGCCCCTGGCCTGGATTTTAACATCAAAAGTGAGGACAATGCATAACTTCATCTAGATCCTTTTCTTCTCAAAGCGCAGAGGAATCAATGTTTGCTCCCTGGAATCATCTGTTATAGCATTGACACTTCACGAAGCAAAGCATGCCATGAAGATTTTTAGCACTTATAGCAGATGCTATCCGAATGTTATATCCACACAACAACAAAATATCTCCTTAGGAACAAAGCGGGCCTATGAGTGATTTATTACTGTCTACGTCACTCTTAAGATGTTGGACGCGAATCTGCCCAGCCAAACGCTCCAAGGGAGGTAGAATCAATTGTAAAAAAAAAGAGTAGTGCTGAATTAGGTTGAATTGCATGCATGTTCCACACAATTGTCCTTGTTAAACGAACGATACCTTAAATCGAGCGTCGTGAGAAACGGAAATCATGTTCGTGATCGTATTCGCAGGTCGAGTCAACTAGAGCATCACAGCTAAGGAGATCGAAGAGGGGAAAAGGGAGTAAGAACTCTATTGGAAGCTGCAGCGACTTTTTAGAAATATTTGGTTAAATTATTGCCCTTCTCACCTGCAGTTACAGAGGTACGACGCCTTTACTAGATCGTAACCCCCGCAAATTACCCGCATGCCATAAACATGCTATGGCGTTTACCAGACGAATGCACGGAGCAGTCTTCCTTGGGTCGCTGAGTTTCTCGGAAACATACAAGGGTTCTGCTGGCCCAGTATTGTGATGTCATCGTACTAGGCAGTCGCTCATCTCGGGATCGTGACCCATGGCCACAGGTGTAGATAACCGCGGTTATACTACAGCTGGTGGTATTTTCTGGAACTGCAGTCGCTCCCAAAGAGACCATACGGTAGTTGTTCAACTAACATTTTATCCATACATAATTATAGCATTATGTAAATATCGATTTTTTGATCATAAATGAAAAAATCTGCCCGTTTCGCTCACAGGTTTGAGCGCGCGTAGCGTGTGCTTCTGTTGGATCTCGCACTTCGCGCTTGATACGAAATTTTTTCGATTATTTCGATTATTTTGCCTCCCGAAAATTCCCGTACTTTACGATACCACAGACTTCAGACCGACACCTTCGAAAGAATCGGTTTTTCTGACTCAGGGAGTCTTAAAACGTCAAGGTTTGATAAAAAACCGGAGGAGGAAACTTAATCATAAACCTAATACCTCCTTATTTAGAATGAGAATGTTGAAATATTGAATGAAGTTATAGAACCTCTTCTTTCCAGATCGAAAAATGGTATAAAACAATCACAATTCAGGATAGAAATTTAATTTTTCGTGCCTGTGTTTTTCATGGCCCAGGCATGCAAATTTTTAGCCAAGAGTTGTATACTATTTTGATTTTTATACCCTTTGAGGGATGTCTTCCACAGACGGATTTTAGCCTGGAAAAAAATGGCTTATGTCGTTTCACGAAAGTCGCACTTCCCTGCTTGAAATATGTCTGAGACCGACTTAATTTGAAGTGGAGAGAATGGAAAACAATATTCAGTCAACTATTCTTAGAAGTACAACACTGTATACCAGTTTGTTGAATCTTGGAATAATTCTCTCGCTTATAAAATAAATAAATACCATAAGATTTAGTGTGAAGTATAAAACTCTTGGAAAATGCATGAAATTAGGAAATATTTTTTTGTAATGCCGGATGACATGATATTATATTTACCGATAGAATGGAAGACCATCGCTAGTGTGAAAAAGAGACTCTTCATTGGGATTCTCATTTCAATTCCAGAATGGAAGAAACAAATTAATCAAAAATTCTTCGTACAGCGAGTGACTATACTGGCTGAAAATTTACATGGTCGAATGAGATAGTGACTTTCCTATATACTCTGATGAAACTAAGTATATAGGGAAGTCACTATTTCATTCGGCCATGTAAATTTTCAGTAAAATTCAGTGAAATTATTGTAATGTTTGTACAAACAAGATCAATCATGTATGCATGATGTAAATTATCTATCCAGCAGACAGATGAGATACTTAAGATCGGGCTATCATAAAACTTTCATGTGATCGTAAAAGTCATAAGATAGGAGTTTTGTAATTTTCGAATCACTAATTTGAAAATTGCTAAAAAATTTTTACTTTTGAAGCTTTCACATGTGCCCACAACTTGATTTCCAGGTAGGGTCAGCTCCATGCCGGCTTCATTCATTTGAGCTCTTCTTGGTCTTTCCGCGGATCTCAATTTGGGGTGAGCTTCGAATCTCTTGTCTATGAACAGATCAAATTCAGGATATTCAATTTTTCAGTTTTGTAACCAGGAACGCTATAGAGTCTCGAGCAAGCTTCTCTACAAGTTATTGACGATCATTCCCATTTCAGTTTTAGAGAGAAAATATAACAGGATTCAGCTTTAAATAATTCATTCGTGATTTTTTATCAGAAAAATGAAATTGATGTTCTTGAGAATACAACTGAAAGAAGGGACATTGTAGAAGCAATTGGGAAGCACTTCGGTGTTGCGAAGAAAGGTGACGAGGTAAAGGTCAACTTAACGAGAAAGGCCTTTAGGAGTAACCTAGAGGCGTTCGTTGATTTGGGTGGAGACTCGACCTGACGAGAAGCCGAACTGCTGGAGGTGCGGCAAAGAGGGACACAGGTCCTTGGAGTGCGCAAGTACTCCGCACTGCTACCTCTGCGCCGCAAAAGGCGAAGTTTCCCGAACTGTCCATCTTCCGGGAACCGCAAGATGTAGGGTGTACCGAGAATTGACACTTAACGTAAAGCCTCGAGGTACTTTACAGTAGGCCCTGCCAAGATCCATATATAAATTGTCACAATGCTGTATCTTCAATATTGTACTGGAAAATCTTTTCCTAGGATATTTATTTCATGACAATCGATCGGCAGAAATAATCATATTATCTTGGTACTGAAATCAATGCGTGATTTTAGAGTCCGCTTTATTTTCGTCCATGTCAGAGAAAAATAAATCGCTTCTCATCCAGGAAACGAAAAGTTTTGAACAGCAATTAGATTTCAATGGAAACGTGAGTACCTAATATTCCCATACATATATTTCTCCGATTTGTGAGGATCTGATATGATTGATATAAGTGTTGATTTTAAGGAGTTTCTGATACTTAAACTGTATAAAATTCAAATAATCTCAAAGGAAACAGCGTTATGGAAGATGATCCTGAACTGCAGAGCTTAGACACCAATAATGTTGTAGTTCCAGAAATTATCGAGGTAGAGGATTCAGCGAGACTCACCAGCAAAGCAAGTGCCAATTTACAGATCTCATATTCAAGAAAAAAAACTTGACATAGCCATCGACATTGATACCATGATAACCATGACTAAAGAATGTGTAGTCTACTCTATACTCTAAGTAATGCTACCCATAGAAGAACTGCAAGAGTTGGCCGTGACCCGTATCTTCATGCCAGTTGAGTCAACTAGCGATTTCCAAAGTTGGTGTGGTCGTATAAAGGTTGACCCGACCATGACCACCGCAGTTGTCTGTAGATAACGAGAAAGACACTACTACTTGGTGCGTTCCCGGGTGTCAGATAAGGAAATGCTTGCTGGAAACAGAGGGTGGGGCAGAAATAAAATACGTCCTGTGGACCAAACACAAACCATCGGCGCCTTTGTCCAGGCAACCGAGCGTCCTCTTGTTACACAGAGGGTTCCTGTATTGAGGGTAGCTGCTGAATACGATTAACCTAATAAGCATTCGCGGACAATGGTGCAGGGATGGTCCCGACGGAAACACTCACAATCCAAGGCGTTAACCACCGTGCTGAAAGCTGCATGGTACCAAGGTGTTGTGTCACGAACGGTATCTCTAGGATACCACGTCACCTCCTAGAGTGCACGCTCTTAGAGCAGACGTTACCGTCGCATGCGAGGCTCTGCGGAGGTGCACCTCATATTTCCTAGCTGCTCGTGAAATGAGATAAGGAGACGAATTATTCGAATAAGAGTTTAAGTGAGGAGATGCTTGGAGGTAAAATCGAAGTCGGGTAAACGGCAGATGAAAGGCAGGAGAGAATTTATGGAAAATCCCAAGCGGAGCAGTATCAACTCGTCATGGGTAAGTTCCGGAAAAATGAGCTCGCGGGCCTTCATGAGTTTGAAGAGATTTTAAACCAGATAATCAGTTTCTGAAAGTCGCATTGAAATATGCACATGCTGATCCGAGAAGGTTTAAATGAAGCAGAGATATATTTACGGGATTTGAAGTTTGACCACAAGACGTGCAGAATAAGAGCGAGAAAAACAAAGCTGCAGTACTGACAGCCTCAGGCAGTCTTAGACCGCAGGTATCTGAACAAGGAACCCAGACGAGAGAAGATGCCGGGAAAACTCTCGTTTCCATCAGAGCGAGAAAAATGGCTGAGCCCCCCCCCCCCTTCGCCCCTACCCTTAGTGCAGTATTATGCAGTAATTATGAAGGCAAGGGTAATCTTCATTTGGTCATCAAGTAAGCGCGTCACAAGTTTTTTTAGGTTTAAATAATATTTTCCCGGTTGAAGTCGAGTCGACACCTGTAATCCAGTCATTTTATGCGCTTCTCTACTCCATCTGTTGGGATAATCGTGTTCAAACGGTTTAACAATAATTCAAATAATGCAATTCTACTTCGTTGGAACGATCAACGCGTGACGCATTACTCCATGATTGATCTTGTGACGTTGCGAAATTTTTGCAACTCCCAAATCTTGAAAAATCCGTAATTAAGCGAAATTTATGGATTGTTTGTAAAATTCAGAGATTTTCTGTAGAATCTAAAAATTTCAGATTTAAGGTCAGAAACACGACTGTAGTACGGTTACTCCATGACTAGGGCAATTTTTTTAAGATCTATAATTTTAAGGACTCAGTCTGTTCGTTTCTTTTGTTTTTTTGTAACAATCTGGATTTTTTGAGACACCGTGGGACATCGAGGGACTTCTTTCAACATCTTAATTCTGATGGGACGCTATTGGAGAACCTTGAAGCTTCCCGACTCCTTCGCAGTACGTTTTGAGCCATTTGGATTCTCCCGCCTTTCCACCTACTGTCGACTGCCAGCCTCGAGTTAGCTGTTGATCATCATCTACAACAATCATGTTAGGATGCCGGCCAGATTGAAGGTGGCATTAAAGGTCACTGGGAATTCGGAACGACTGCTCCACCTGGCGTGGAACCTTTTTGAAACTTAACGATGAGAAATTCATTGATCAATTCCCAATCTGACTAGTGGAATCTCTAATTCCCAGGCTCAGCGCATATCTGCTGTTACCAACTGGTACTGAACCCGAATCCTTCATTGTTCAGCCAGGATAATTTCAGGTTACACGAGGTGATCAAAAGAGTGCACCAGAGAGTTACGATGTTGGAAAACAACTCTGGAACAATACAGGTCGACATATGGCACTGGAATGTAAACATCACGTCACGTACCGCCGTAGCCTCTCCCCCATTGAGAACTCTGGGAGAAAGGAGGATGCGAGGCAGAGTCCACCATCGCGTTCGCTTCGTTCCTTCTTCCCTGAGACTACCGTCGTGTCTCGACGTGCCTCTTTGTATTATCAGTTCTGTTCATTGTTACGACGTTTCAGGAGATTAACGTAAACGTAAGGAATTCCATGTGGATATTCCAGGTAAGGTTCTTTTTTTACCACCAAGTTAAGGGAAATCTCGCTCGACACGTGGTCGAGGTGGATATTTGATGACTGGGCCCTTTTCTTTCATTTAGTGAAATATATTCTCGGTTATGCGAATCGCTACGCTAGTTTTAAGTAAAGTCATTTGTTTTCCCCTGTGCAAGACGGTGAATTTGGAATCCAGTCTAGATCGAGATGTGTGAGTTCCAGTTTGTGGTAATGTCGAGATACCGGCCTGTCTTATTCAAATTGCCCCCTCCCTCTCCATCATGTTCGAGATGAACTCCGGTGGCCGTGGGTAATGACCCTTCTTAGACCAAGTTTTCACTAACGAATCCGAATTTGCCGAAATTGTTGGGATATTTGGAATCAGGTCGATTCGCATCTTGTGCCCCGACCCCCCCCCCCCCCCCCCCCCCCCCCCGAC
>WSXT02152166.1:0-10243 GCA_011762715.2 Neuroterus valhalla
ATTAAATCTTTTAGATTTATTACCACTTAAAATCGTTTGTTTCATTCAATCTTCTAAAATAAACCGAAATCTTCCGAATCCTTAAAAATTCAGATAATTCTTTTACATCCTTCAAAATGTTTGAAATCCTTTGGAATAAAATTGAATTTATTTCCTAGCTGGGGCTTTTCAAGTATTAAGTAAATGTCATTTTTCCAATTCCGGACGCCCCCTCCCCCCTCCAATATATTTAGGCATTGCAAATATAAAGCTGTAGGGATTTTCGTAGACCCACTCCCCCCTCCCGGAATGTTTCCGTAATGCTTGAATAGCCTCGATCTAGGAATATTCAGATCCCTGAAATACATTTAACACCATAAAAATCCCTCAAATATGAATTGAATGAAACTTTTTAATAAAAGTTCTTTGAAAAAGCCGTATGAATCCGGAAGAGTCTTTGAAATGGAATCATTTTTTTTTACTTTAGTTGTAAACACAGCTTTTGACTCATGCAAATTTAGAGAGTATTTTTTCAGAGCAGTAACTTGAGAAAAGCGTACCTTTACACGTTTTTATGTTCTCCATGAGATTCCTGACTTCCTGAAATTTTTCACCTTGCTTTGTTGTAATTAGCAGAGTCCGCAAAAACAATGTCGTTTGCGGCCCTATAGGTGGTGTGACATTTGAGATTTGGCACTCGATTCTATGGTACTTTTGAAATGCATCAGATCTGCACTGGGAAGAACAATATAGAAAATATGTACAGTTATTGCAGGGAATAGGATTGATGGTGTACTTGAGGCAGAAATCACAGATCCATTCCTTGGATCTCCCCTTTCGATGGTCCTCTTCTTTAAACTTAGCCCAGATCAACGGACTCTGAATCATTAAACAATCTCCAATTTGGATATCACGTGACGCAATAAAATACCGACCAAATTCTTTGTTATAGGCTAAAGCCATGGCACTGCTTACTCCTTTTATCTCTCCATTTTCTCCATATGAGAGCTGTGTGGTTTCTTTTACATTTGCTCTCGGTTCTGCTTGACATTTTTTATTTGATTTTTTCATAAGGAAATCAAGTTTCTTTTTTTGATTAAACAAATTGAATTTCTGTTCTTCAGTGATCTTAAGCTCAAGAGCTCTTTCGATATCATTCAACGATTCAGGATAGGCTTTTAATTTCTTTAAAGCCATAGAACGATAGTAATAAGAAAGAGCTATTATGTTCGAAGATGCAGGCGCAAGCCGCAAAGCATTCGTAAAAGCTTGTAAAGCTTCATTGTTTGTATTATCAGCTAATGCCTTTTCACCTGCAAAATATATATTATTTTAGATAGTTACACAAAGACAAATAAATATCAAAACATTCAAACATTGGTAAGCCTTTCTTGTATCGTGGTTTCAATTAATATAATGCATCTAAGAACTAATTTCGAACATTTTTATTAAAGAAGAACAAAGTTCGTAATCAGCGACCTCGAAAACATTTAACAAAAAATTGGTACCAAATCACAAATTTCCGGTTGAAATAACCCGCCATTTTGGATCAGCCGTCTGTAATTTTACGCCTCCATCAAGAAATTCGAAATCATTGACCTCAAAAACCACTGATAGCAAGTTTATTAACAAAGTGTCTTCTTTTTCGGTTCAAATTCTTCCATATTTCGTATCAGCTATTTCGAATTTCACACTTCTATCATGAAAAAATTCCTCCATTTTCTCGAACGGGGAATCATTCATTTTCTGCACATATTGAACTATGTGATTTTTTTTTTCAAGAATTGATTTTCTGAGCTCAGATTCAGCTATTTCATTTTTTAAATTCATTATTTCATTAGGAACTTATTTCTATAATTGAAAAATTACCAAATTTTTGTTTGCAGTTAATTATTTTCATTCTCTAAGTTTACTGTTATATTTTTGATTCAGAATTCATCTTGTCTGGTTAAAAATGTCATAGTCTAGTAAAAATGGTATTTACTTTGTTCCAAAATTCTTTAATTCCGTTACGAAATCTTTTCTCTTTTTTGTTGTTGAAAACTCTACTGGTTTGTTGGTATTCGTCTTCTACGGTTGTAATTCGTATTTTTGGGTTCAAATTGAACAATATGGTTGATCTCTCCCTTCCGTTGGAGAACAATTTTCTCTTTAGCAAAAATTCCAGTTTGGAAAGGACCGTTTGAATCAAAAATTTATCTCTATGGTCCGAAACACAATTTCAGATTCCTGGAATCCAGTTCCGTAGGAAATTTATTTATCGTGTTTACCATCTTCCGATTTCGATTTGAAGTGATTTTTATATAAAGAATTCGACTGGATTATTGAAAATTTTTCTTCTTATGGTAAAAATTCGTCTTCTTGGTTGAAAGTCCGATTGGGTTGCATTCTTTTCCGTTTGAAACTTGAATTTTGTCAAGCAAAAATTTATCGAACAAAATTTCTGGTAAAATATTATAAAAACCCAACTATCTGGTAGAAAATTCAACTTCTTGGTTGAATATTGAAATCCTTTGTTGAAAATTCTTCCTTCTTGTAGAAGATTTATAATTTTAGTTGGAAAAAGTATCCTTGTCCTTTTATAGGAAGAATTCTTTTTTGTAAGTATTAGGAGAGCGAAAATTTTGGATTTTCACTATTTTCTGAGTTGAAAGAGAAAATTTCTCCATTTATAAATTATATACATCTTTAAAGTCGGAAGAGAGAATTTTTTTTATCTTAAGATTTTTATTTATCCTGAAATGATAAGAGACAGTTTCCAAAAACCTTCCAAATTGGCGAACGTCACGCAAATGTTGTACATCCAACATATTTCTTTAGATAAGGGGCAATTTTTTATTTATAAAACTTCTACGCAGCTGAAAGGAAGATTATTTCATCATTTTAAATAATTTCATGACTTTTGTATATCAAAGTTAGAAAATATGCCGACTTGTTGAATGATCATAGCAAATTTTTGGCATCAACAGTTTTTGCTTGCGAATAGTATTCAAAAATTAGAAACAACATTTTTTTTGTGTGATTGAAGATTTTTGGAAATGTGTAAGAAAACATGTTAATTTTTTGAGTTGCAAGATGTGCATTCAGAAAACTTTTCATGTTCAATTTGATTACGTCGGAACTAAAATTTTTCCAGATTCAATTGAAAAAACATGAGTTTATTTTTGTAAAATTATTTTTCCTGTTTTCTCAAAGCGTTAACAGTATCGCTAAAAGTCTGGGATTCCGAAATAGAAAGAAAAATCTTTTTTCATAAAAGCAGATTATTTGCACGTTCCTCCGGTTCAAGCTATGAGAAATGTTAAGATCAAAATATATAATATTTTCCGAAAACTCGGTTAACCTAATCTAATAACAAGTTTTCTGCAATTTTTTTGTAAAATACAAATGGAACAATTTTTTTATAATCTCCAATCACTGTTCCTAGCACAAAGCGCACACACACGGAAAATGCAAATCGAAAGGAAACTGCAGGAATTTCATATGAAGCATATAAATTTTCTCATTTTTTTTCACAAGGACATTTTGTGGCATGGAATAGAGAAATACAAAGGAAACGGTGGTTTTTAGCAATCAAGTTGAACGAAAAATTAGCTCAAACATAAAAAATATCAATAAAAATTGATGAAATCAATTGGAATTTGGTTCAACCGGGATTTCTACATTGAAAAAGAAAGAAAAAGATTCAGTTAATAACACAACAACTGCGTCAAGCAAAACAGCGTAACCATGGTGAAAGTTTCGGATAGGAATTCATTCCAAATGATTCTGAAATCTGTATACGGATTTATACGAAACAATCGAAACCAATCCGGAAGAAGTCCTATATTTCCTTCGATCTGATACGTTTGAAAATTGATCAGACTTAATCCAATAAAAATCGTTTAAATCATTCAGAGGTCGGATTGATTCATCTGGATTTCGAAACTTTCACCAGGGAAGTTAAGATTCCTTACAATTATCTTCTAAACTCAAATTTTTTTTCTTTCATCCCTTTGATTTAAAGTAGTTTCACAAACCGGATTAAACTGGAAGTCGAGACCTCAGTGACGTCTCTTCTCGTCAAATTTTTTTGTAAATGAAGGTACCATTTTTACCAAATTTGATAAATATTATTTGAAGAAAAATATATTTTTCTTCAAATTATTATTTAGGAATCACGCATGTAGTTATAAATTTGACTTACCCATTATGCAGCACACGATTGATATTTCTTCAGATTTCTTGACTGCTGGTTCTTGTAGAAACGGCAATTTTGGACCTGATTCTTCCCACGGTGATCTCACCTGATTTGCTATTATCTCTCTGATAGAATTTTCTAACAAAAAATCGTCCGGGAAAGGAAGTTTCATAGTTAAATAGTACGATTCGACCGCTCCTCGGAACATCTCGTCGAATTCCATGTTCGAGGAAAATTTGCGAAATATATTTTAAGTGAACTTTATTATATTTTACCCGATAAAAATTTGTGCAGCATTCTTTTTATCTCAATTAAACGTGAATGCGTAACGTACGAATTATGGCTGAACGTAGTCTAAAGAGATGTGGGATTACCCACTTCAGTGTTGCCAACTCTTCTGACCTAGCTGTGAGGGGGATATACAAGATGTATAAATGCTGAGGGTCAAACAATGACACCAACCAAACGAGACTAAAGTTAACTCTCCTAAAGGAGCGTTCACTTATTACGGAACGGTTTTCTAACCATTTACACCCTTCTACCCTTTATAACGATTTTTCTATAGGCCTTTTCATTTCATTTCGAAAATGGGAATTGCACATGCGTGACCGCCATGACAGTTGTCGCGAATTCAAAAGATTCGGCCCTACTTTACAAAATGTATAGGAATGTAGCATTAAACATTTTTTTATGCGATAATTTTTATATTTAGTAAGAGTTCAATGTAGAATAACCTAAAAGAACTCAAAATTGAGGAATCACGAGCATTTTTACCCCACTGGAACCACCAAATGGACGAAAAAAAAATTCCTATGCCGTTAGTCGCTGTCAGTGTCAAACGCGTGTGGCAGTGTGAACATAATAATCATGAGTGCAGAAGCACCATTTCCAAAAATAGTTTTAGATGAAAAAGTTGTGGCTGGAGCACAATTTTTCTAGTCTCTAGTCTGTAGTCTCTCGTCTCTTCTAGTCTCTAGTTTAGGTGTAGAAGGACACAGCGTTGCTCTGCTAAGAGGATGGTTGCAGTTGCAGTTTCAGATTATTGTTATAAAGGTTATAAATATAGAATTACTCCTTTGAAAGGTTACGTTTTGTTTAATTATTTTCGTTTTACATTTTCCTCTTCAGTATTCAGAACGATTATAAATAAAAACTGATTGCATGTAATAATGATGGAAGGAGATTTTGTAACTGAAATTTCTATGTTGCATCTTTTTTTCCATTAGTTTCAGGGTTCATTTCTCTGTTCTGCAGCTGTGCAGAAATTGACACTGCTCGGAACGTCACTGAAAAAGAAGACCATGTTTTTCCATTAAAACTGCAGATATTTCAAGTTCAACATACATTCTGCACTATTATTCGATAACAAAAATTGGGCATGGAAAAAATTCGTCATTAATTCCGAAGAGATATTTTTCTAGAATTCAACATACGGTTATAAGATATTACCCAATTTAAAAGATTATTAGTATACTTTTTTCGAATGTCAACCCACAAACTTTATGAAACGATTAGACTACTCTGTCCGTTTTTGCAACGCCCTGATATTCGAACATAACCATGTTACCATAATAATAATATACAGGACATATTTTGTTGAACAAAATTTAGCCAACAAAAATTGTTACTATTCACAGAAAAAGTAAGTACTTGCATTACACTATGCACTGCCATTTCATGTAAACGAAGTATTTTTAGGTTAGAACGTCTTTGGAACAGAATACACATTTACATCCACTTCCTATAATATTCTTACCTGCTTTGTATTTGCCGTCTGATATTCTATTTATGGGATCTGGATTTTGTTCTGAAGGTCCGAATTCTCCAACGAAATGTAAAGATCAAATGTAAGAGTCTTTTGTAATGTTCCTGGTTGATGTAAATTTTGAATCTGTACTTCCACATAATTTTACCCACTTATTGCACTTTCCACATGATTCACACGTTCTGGAGTGGGCATTTTTTTTTCATCATTTTGACCATTTCTGAATTTCAGGCATGGTTTTGGGAAGTGAATAAAATAAAAATTACACAAATCACTTTTGAAAGCTCGACTGCGACTGACACTCTTGCAAAGTCCGTAGCAACAGCCCTTATGCGCTCCAACTCCTTTTTCTTTTTAATAACTGGTATTGAACTATGTTCTCCCATATCACACTATGAACACGCAATTTATTATTTTAAACTTCATTTGTTCAATCGAAACGATGATTTTATATACATTTGCATGCCACAGGGCCGAAAATTGACCGGAAGGTTGATTGTTCTCCGCGAATGCGGACTTAAATATAATTGAAATGAAAAGGTCTATCGTCAGCGTATAGTACTTCACATAGGCGTAACGAAAATTGCCCATGCGCGAATAATAGTTAAAAGGCAGCGTCATGCGCATAGAAATATTATAGATAGAGGAGACAAGCCATAGGCTCTTGTGTAAGTAGAAGTGTCTGCAGGCAAACTATACAGGGTGATCCTCGACTCATCATATTCCTTGTATGTACAAATTCCTTCTGCAAAACTGAACAAAAAATTCTCGTTCCAAAATGTTATAAGATGAATGGTTTTCAAACTATTGATGGTTGTGAATAATCAACAGGAGCTCACTATTCTCGCGCGTGCATAAGCATCTTCCGCGAACTCTGGGAAGAGTCGTGACAATCAAATCAGAGACAGACACTTTCAGAGCAACTTGAATTTTCGAAACATATCACCATCATTTGTTTAGTGGTTCCCTGATTTGAATGAGATGAAATGATACTAGTTTTATACCATTTTTATTGATAGCGTTGGTCCTAATTAATCTAAACAGCAAAAATCACACACTCAAATAACTCGCAGAGTTTCTGTTACATCACTTTTGATCAAATCAACAATAAACTTAACATACGTGAATTCAAATTAATATTTATCCGAACGAACTTATTATTCAAACTAGAAATACAAAACAAGTTCCCAAGCACAAAGGCACACACCTTGATACCTCGCAGAGCTCCTGTGACATAACTTTTAATCAAACCAACAATAAACTTAACCTACGTGAATTCAAAATAACATTTATTCCAAAAACCTCATTAATAAAACTAAAATGATGAAACATGTTTTTTAAAAACAAAGGCACACACTTTGATACCTTGCTCAGGTTCTGTTACATAACTTTTATTGAAACCAACAATAAACCTAACATACGTGAATTCAAATTAACATTTATTCCAAAAACCTGAATATTAACACTAAAATTATGAAACACGTTTCTTGAAAACAGAGGCACACACTTTGATACCTTGCTCAGGTTCTGTTACATAACTTTTATTGAAACCAAAATCAAACTTAACATACGTGAACTCAAATTAACATTTATTCCAACGAATTTATTATTCAAACTAAAAGTATTAATAATAACTGTTTGAATGAAAGTTATGTAACAGAAACTCCGCGAGGTATCAAGGTATTTGCCTTTGTGGTTAGGAAACGTGTTTTGTACTTTTAGTTTTAATAATGAGGTCTTTGGAATAAATGTGCATTTGAATTCACGTATGTTAAGTTTATTGTTGGTTTGGTTAAAAGTTATGTAACTGAAACTCTGCGATTTATCAAAGTGTGTGTCTTTATGATTAGGAAACGTGTTCTTTACTTTTACTTTTATTATTAAGTTCGTTGGAATAAATGTTAACTTGAATTCACGTATGTAAAGTTTATTGTTGGTTTCAATATAAGTTAATTAACAGAACCTAAACGAGGTATCAAAGTGTGTGCCTTTGTTGTTGAGAAACGTGTTGTGTACTTTTAGTTTTAATAATGAGGTCTTTGAAATAAATGGTAATTTGACTTCACGTATGTTAAGTTTATTGTTGGTTTGATTAAAAGTTATGTAACAGAACAGAAACTCGCAGAAAACTCTGCGAGGTAAGGTAAGGTAAGGTAAGGTAAGGTAAGGTAAGGTAAGGTAAGGTAAGGTGTGTGTGCCTTGGTGGTTAGGAAACTTGTTTTGTATTTTTAGTTTCAATAATAAATTGGTTGGAGTAAATGTTAATTTGAATGCACGTATGTCAAGTTTATTGTTGGTTTGATGAAAAGTTACGTAACAGAAACTGCGAGTTTTTTAAGTGTGTGACTTTTGCTGTTTTAGATTAATTAGGACCAACGTTATCAATAAAAATTATATGAAACTAGTATCATTACATCTCACTCAAATCGGAGGAACCACAGAATAAATGATGGTGATGTGTTTTGAAAATTCAAGTTGCTCTGGAATTGTCTGTTTCTGATTTCATTGTCACGACTCTTCACTGCATTGAATTGAAGTGTGTTCCAGAGTTTGCGCAGGGTGCTTATGCACGCGCGAGAATAGTGAGCTCCTATTGGTTATTTACAACCATTAGTAGTTCAAAAACTATTGATCGTACAACCTCTTGCAACTAGAATTTTTTGTTCAGTTTTGCACAAGGAATTCGTACATACTAGAAATATGATGAGTTCAGGATCACCCCGTATAGCGAAGAGGATTGGGTCTCGCCTATCTCTGTCTATAGCGCATGTGTTAGAGAGAGAGACAAGAGTAAATTACCGCTTACAGAGGGTCTAGGGACAGTGTAGCAGACTAGCCGGATGTCGCCATTGCTAGTTCAGGTGGCGAAACAGGTAGTATATTCGTATATAATACTATATGTGTATATAGAGATATAGTATCGCAAAGGAGAACTAGCAATGACGTGCCACTCAGCGCACGGTACACTCGTCTGCCACACTGTCCCTGGACCATCGAGATATAAACTGGACCGCTTATCTGGATGCGCGAACTCGAACGTAGTAGAAAGAAAAGGAGATAGTGCTCTATCCTTTGCGCGTAGTGACGGCGCTAGCCGTTCGTGGGCCCCGTTTCATTATTTACACTTCCCAAAATCTATTTTTCCGGCAAATAATTCCCGAAACTTTCCCATGTAAGTTTAAGAAATTATTTTTCCGGAAAAATATATTTAGCATTGTATAGAGATGCACGTGTATGCTTGAACGTGTCTTTTTATGTAGGATACATATAATCATCCTGTTCGTTCATATTCCATTTCTATATTTACAATGCTCGAAATTACGAAACATTTTATGAAATTTTCGAAATTAAAGTTTCTAATTTTATATGGATCAAAATTTCTTATTAAAAACTTGCAAATTTTCCGCTAACTACTCATACAGGCCTGAGCCAAAACCAAGAGCCAATCCGAAAAAGCAAGACGGAGACAACCGCGGATGGATCCTATGTCCCTTCTTTTCTACACCAAAATGGATGCGCAGTGGACATGAGCGGTCCAGTTTATATGTCGATGCCCTGGACCCTCTGTACTACGGATCTCTCTGTCTCATTCTGTCCGATCTTCCTGTCTCTTTTTTATCCGATGCTTCGTTGTGTGCTGGCTTGTCTCCTCTATACATAATATCTCTATGGTCCTGCGACTTTTAAGAGGGCGCATGAAGACATCTTATTCAAATCCTGCTAAATGAAACCATTTCATAGCAGCAAGTTTTCTCATGATTTTTCCGAGGTTTATGTATCCTAAGTCAGTACCTAAATTCAGAGGTGGGAAACAGCGGAGATCACTGTCGATCCGGTGAAATCACTGAACTCAGCGTCGTCTGATTCCAGAGTGAATAGTCCCTCGGTCCCTTCAGGTGATTAAGGTAGAAGTGTGTGCAAACGAGTACATTTTGAGACTCATTTTTTTACGCGACAATTTTGTATCGATAAATGAAATTCCAATAAAGAGTAATCTAGAAGAACCAAAAAGAGAGGAGCAACTTGTTTCAAAAAGGTCTAATACAAAAAATTACAATTATTAGAGTAACAATACTCCAGAAAAATTGAAATAAAATCAATACTGAGAAAGTTTCGAAAACCGTCTCCAGTGTATTTGAGGAATTTAGTTAAAGAAGTTGCTACTCGATTCTTTATTTTTATAGCTTATCTCATTATTTTTAAAGTTTTATTTTTCTAGTTCAAATTGTTATATATATATATATATATATATATATATATATATATACAGGGTGATCCTCAACTCATCATATTCCTTGTATGTGCCAATTCCTTGTGCA
>WSXT02152177.1:0-10243 GCA_011762715.2 Neuroterus valhalla
ATGTGAAATTTCAGACGATTCTAGTACTTTCTCAATCATAAATGATGAGAATGTAAAAAGATAACTTTCAACCATATTATAACATTTTTACACGAAATGATGGAGACCAAATGAAATTGTAAATATTTAACTGAATCAGTTGTATTTTAAACCAGAAAGACAAAAAAATACTTTTCAACCAAAAATGGAATAGTGACATTTTTGGCTCCAAAAATTAATATTAAATCAAACATAAGAGTTTCCAACCTGATGAACGTTCGACTAAAATGAAAAATGTTTGACTATATAACTTGAATTGGTAATCGTAAAGAGGAATTTTTGAAGCAGAATATTAACTTCCGAAGAAAAAGATAATTTTCTATTAAAAAATCGAATAATTGAATTTTCGAATCAAAAAGACAAATTTTCACCGAATTGTCGAATTTTTAACTAGGAAGGATCAATTTTCCACTAAAAGTGAAAAAGTTTAATTTTTATTTGAAGTAATTGACTTTTAACCAAACTGATGAATTTTCCGGTATAATGATGAATCTTCAACGTGAATAGATGTATTTTAGTCCAAAAGATGGATTTTTAATCATAAAGATTCATTTCCAACAAAAAAGGCAAATTTTCCACGGAGTACATAAATTCTCAAAGAAATGGTTTTATTTTCAAATCCAAAAATCAATGTTCAACTAAATACTTGAACTTTTACCAAAAAGTGATGAATTAATTTTTAACAGAGTAGTTACAATTTCAACCAGAGGTGGATTTTGGATCGAAATAATGCAACTTTAACATAAAAATATAACTCTCAACAAACAAGTTTGAATTGAAAAAAAGCAGTTGATTTTTAAGTAGAAAAGGCTGAATTCGCAATGAGCAATTTAAACAAGTTTTCTATCATAATTCAGAAATATTTTTTCTTCGGAATACTACGTCTACTCTGAAGAATGCTTGAAGTACTTTCTTCATTTAAAATTAAGAAGAGTGGACTTTAAAATTGTGAAGAATTTTGAATATGGGAAAAACGATTTTTGAAAATTATTCTTTTTCAAGTCCGAATTATTAATGAAGCGTGATAAATACATTTTTTTTGAAAAAATTAGGATAATAATTCTTCCCGTATGTTTGATCAATCATCAATTGGATTATCAAATTTGAGTCAGATAAGAAAATTTTACAGAGTGACAAACTCGCAAAACGTTTTTCTTATAATGGAGAAAAATATAAAATCTTCCTTTCATGACGTGAAGATATATTTAAATATTTTGAGAATCAGATTAAAGGAACGTTACATTCTTTGAAACAAATGATAAGATCTCTTTTTGAGTCATAAAACGAAAGCGGTCATTTCTTGTATTTTTTCGGTAGAATTTTTAATAGTCTAAGGTTGAGTCATGTATATTCCCGGTTTTTCAATTGAATTCCCGGGCATTTCCTGGTTTCTTCCCGGCCAATAAACTTTTCGGTCATTTCCTGGCTTCCCTGTCAAGTCGCCACCCTGATAGTGATGAAATATTAATTTACTTATTTTCATTGCAAATGGTAGATAACAAAAGAAACTTCAAATACATTATTCAAAACTGTAGTTGAAACAATGTTTGTAGATAAAATAGAATTTCGAGAACAAATTTCGTTCATATCAACGTTCAGAACTTCCGGGACATCGTTTTACAAGGATGGAAAGATTGGAAACATCATAGAGTAGCCCCTGATTTTCCTTTTCTTTATACATCACTTCTCGACTTCATTAAAAACAATATTCGCTTCCAAGCCTTTGATGGAATTCCAAGCTTTTCCTGTGAATTCAAGCGTGTTAATTAAGATTTGACTGTGAAACAGAGAGACGAGCAAGAGATCGACTTACTGTCGGAGCGGAGAAGTGATACCGTCTCAGTCTGGAGGGAATTCGCCGATTTTATTCGGTCGGCTGCAAGACTGAGCACGTGGTTTACCAATGCCGCTTCTAAAAGTACCTTCGTATGTATAAAGGTAAAAAGTGTTCTTCAGCTTTCGAAACCTTGCGAGCATAAAACGACGAATAAGAGTTGACTCACGACGAAAAGGCGGAAATAGAAAATTGCGTCGACCGTAAAAGAGATTCATTTCTAATATAAAGAGGCGTCATTCTCCGCTCTGGAGAGAATTTTTCGAAACAAAAATGTGGTAACTGATGCAGGAGAATTTGTTCAAAAACGCAAAGTTCTTTACCATATAATTATTTCGGAGAAAATATCAGCAGTGAGCCAAACAGAGATTAGGATCATATCCGAAGCTCTTCAAAAAGAAGTGGTTCTTAAGTTGTACAAAGATACAATGCATTCATCTGTATTCTAGAAATTTTTCCCGTTTCTCTTTTATCTATTAAAAATTTATTGTGCTGCAGAGAAAATGGAATGCATACTCGAAAGTAAACGTGCGAAACAATGAGAAGTAAGTTACACAGTTGTGCCTTCTGTTACCGATTTAATCAGCGATGACGGGGGTCGACCTCAAATGTAATGACATTTCATCGTCATGTGACGATGGAGATAATATTGAAATTGCGAGAAGGCCGCAAATAATTAGGGGAATAATCAATTACTTTGAAACTTTAAATAAATTTCACTTTGAACCTTTTCCGTCATATTCTCCAAATATTATTTTCACTCCTTTCCCACTATGAAAAACACCGCTACACTTTGAATCTTTTCGACAACTGACACAGGACTTAGTCTTATTTCGTATAAAGCATACGGTCAGCTAACCAGAAGTTTGGAATCCATGGTGGAACGCATTGCATGTTAATCATGATTAAGACGTTGATTAAAAAATAATCCTGATTAATATGTTGAATAAAAAATAATCATGATTAAGACGTTAATAAATTAAAAAATAATCATGATGAAGACGTTGAATAAAAAATAATCAAGATTAAGACGTTAATTAAAGAATTATCCTGATTTGCTAATTAAGGACTTAATCGCAGATGGTGGAATCGGCCCTAAAACAACAACGCAATAATATTTGGAAAAAAGCTTTCTGGCCGGGATCCCATATGGGTCTAAAGGTGAGGTGGGAAAAATATTACAACTAACAATTCACTAGCGTAACAGAAAAATGGCGGCGGAAAAAGCCTATCGCTGATGAAGCACCTTAAACAGGAATTCCAGTCTATTTCTCGGTTGAGTTTCAAGCGTTCATGATCAAAATTTTTTTAAACGAACTGCTTGAGTATATAAATTTCAAAAAGAATCAAAGATTTTAGAACCCCAAGATGAAATATGCAAGTAAAATTATTTTGAATGTGATCCCAGACTTCAGTCGAAATGCCCTCAAAACCCGGAAAGTAGAGCGTTAAAAAAAAATATACATATACATATAGAGAGAAGTACACCGACAAAAAAATATTCTTCATTTAAGAGGATTCCTCTTATTTCGATGCGATCTTTTCTCTACAATATGGTATGAAAATTATTCCTCTTAATTTGACAGGATTGATTTCTCTTGAAGAGGATCCTCTCAAAGGGAAAAGAAAAATCCTCCTAAGTGAAGAGGATCCTCTAATACGTTTCAAATGCAATCCTCTCATTTGGAGAGCATTTCATCTAACTCTAAATATGATACATTAGGGGTTAGGTTTTTTGTTCGAATGAATACATATATAGTGTTAATAAGAACAATATGGAGATTTATTCAAATTATACCTAATACTAATTACAATAAATGCTAGATACGATCTATATTAGAACAGAATGATAAAATAATTACTATTAATCTACTCCAGGAAGGAATATTATATTAATGAAATCATATATAATCTGTACACCACAATACCATATGCATAAATAAATGGGAAAACTGAACATTTACTTACTTTAAAACGACTCCACGTACATGCTGAGGCCCGAATGATCTAATAATATAATCAGTTCTTCATCCATCCTTGCTAAAGTTCAACAGTTCACTCAAATTTGACTGAATTTGACACTCATTGACACTAGACTAGTAGTTTATAACGGTCCTTTAACTGCGCATGCGTAAATTCGGATCTGAGAGTAATTCCTCTACAAATTAGAGGAATATACTCAATCTTAAAGGAAAATGCAAAAGGATTCCTTTCGCCATCTCTCCTCTCAAGAAAGGAGGAAAATTCTCTCATTTTTAGAGGAATATTCACCTTTTGAGAGGAAAATGTGAGAGGATTCGAGAAGAGGAATTTTCCCCTCAAATTAGGAATATTTTTTTCTCGGTGTATCTATGTAAATAATAGTAATTAGTCGGAAAAGTAGTTTTTAGGCAAATTCGCAAATAAGAAATTTGAATTATTAACAATGTCTATCAACCAAAAAAGATAACTTCCCAAAAAAATAGATAACTTCTCATCCGAACAGTAGAATTTCACACTAAATTATTCGAATTATGGACAAAAAAAAGATGACTTTCCTAGCAAAGAATGAATTTCCGATCCCACTAGATGAATTTGCAACAAACCATCAGTCGAACTTCAACCCAAAAAGATGACTCCAACGAAAAAGTTGAATTGTTTAATGGACTAAAAATACATGAGTCGACTTATCAATTGAGAAGGATGAACTTACACTCATAAAAAATCAATTTTGCACCATAAAAAAAATATTTCCATTAAAAGATGGATTCTTAAATCAAAAGGACAAATTTTCTATCCAGGAAGAGGATTTCAGAAGAACAATTAAATTTTGGACCAAAAGAAATGACTCTATGACCAAAAAGTTCAGCTTGGCAAAAAAAGTCAAATTTTCGATCAAATGATAAAATTTTGAAGCAAACTAGATGAATTCCCAACCAAAAATATAATAGGAGACTTATTGAATAAATTAAATAAACTTTCAAACAAAAAAGATAGCTTTTTAACAAAACAATAGAATTTTGTAACAAATCTTAGAATTTTCATGCAAAAGGGAGGAATTCTGAAGCAAAAATGTGAGATTTAACTTTTCAATCAAAAAGAATGAATTTTCAACTAAAAGTAAATGGATAAAATGGTTGTTTTCTGTGACCCAGGATCTAAAATATATAGCTTCTATTTCGATAGGAAATTTCACTTTCATCTGTGCCCTATTTGGTAATTTATACTTTTTACTTTATCAGGGTTGCCACAATTGAACCACGGGAAATTTCCCTGATTTTTCCATGATTTCAGAAAAATTTCCCTGATTTTTTCCCATACATTTTCCATACAAAACATAAATTTTACATATTTCTGAGATTTATGTTAACAAACATCTGATCCTAAAACTGTATGAAAATCTTTTGTATTTCTTACGATATACGATATATGTTTATACATTGCTTACAATTATTCGATATTATGTAAAATAATTTATTTTTAGAATAATTTAAATAATTTTTTAGCGTCTAATCAATGAACTTTTTATGGAGCCCAGGACGAAACGTTTTAATATCAATTATTTATTATAGATGTATATTTATTTTTTTGAATATTGATTTTTGTGGGAATTGATTAATTAAAATGAAAAGATCAAAAAATTTCCATGATATTTCCCTGATTTCCAGAAACTGTGGCAACCCTGTTTATACATCTAGAGTATCCCTAAATTATAACTTTATGATGTCAATTACAACGGCACACAAAAAAAAGTTTTCTCTACACCGGACGCGACCTATTTACGGGCATGTATTTCGACCCGCTGAATCCGAATTTCAAGTCAGTTTAGGCCCTACACCCAACAATTTCGAGTAAATTTAAAAAAAAGTAGGAAATAGCGAAAATTGGATGTTTTAGTAATATAAGTAATTTGTGGTTCTAGTGCAAGCATAATTTTCATGTATTTTGAACCGTTGAGTACAAAAATCGCAAAAAATTGGGATTATCTTGATTTAATCTCAATTCGATCTGCCTAATCCGAATCTGCAATGTATTTGGCCTAACTCAACCACTCAAAGAATGGCATAAAACCGATGAATTAGCAAAAAATTGCAGTCGAAAAAAATTTTTTAAATCTATTAAACTCGGTTGAATACAATAAAAAAATACGACAAAAAAATACAAGAAACGTATTCAATCGCGTTTAATAAAATTTTTTTTTTAAGAGTTAAAGAGAGAGTTAGATTTTTCCTTGAAAATCACTATCAGGCTTCGGTCTTACGCTAGGCCAAAGCTGGAATCTTGGCCGGACAGATTTAAAGTTCGAGTTAGGCTGCTAAGGCGCAAGGAAATTATTAATTCATTCTAAGGGTTTCCATAGTATGCGAGAATAATAATAATAAAGATGATAAAATAAATAAAAGAGTATTAAAAGTATTCAATTATAGATTTATTTTATTATTTATAATAAATGATGAATTTTTGTTCAAAAAGAACGGATTCCGAAAAAAATAAACTATAAACGAAATAGTTAAATTGTTATCAGCAATACACTTAGAAGCATTTCGAACACATTTCCTCAAACAGTTCCATCCAACATGAAAGTTGCTGTGCGTAATATAAACAATAAAAATTCGCTTTTCAAAGGTAAGGGACTCTGCAACTCGAAATGCCATGCATCTACCTCATGTTGCAATAAGTAATTTTTTCATGAGTAGACTAAAACAAGTGTAATTTGTCATTTCTATTACAGTACAGCCTCTCAATAAGGCGCCTTTTTTCAAGCAGGCTCTAACGCTACCCCCCCCTCTCTCTCTCTCTCTCTCTCTCTCTCTCTCTCTCTCTCTCTCTCTCTCTCTCTCTAGCCTTCAAGTTCAGTAAAGAAGATTTGAAACCAAAACCTTTCAATAGGGCGCTCACGGTAAAAATAATTTCTTAATGAAAAACGGCATTCGTACTTGTATTTGTTGTTAAAAATAATACATGTTAGTTGGTACAATCATAATTCTAATACAAGATAAGTATTCTTCAAATATACCTTGCATTCCTTCGAGGAGCCCCTTATTCAGAGGCAGAGCGAGCAAGAATCTCGAGAGCAGCGAAGAACGTGGGGGGGGGGGGGGGGGGGCGCATTTCCTGGAAAACACTTCCCCTACTGGCCCGAGAAGCGCCTTACTGAGAGGCTGTACTGTATCATTATTTTTAAACTTTGAAAATCCAAATAATAAATCAATAAGTTTCTTGCGACTTAGCTCGAGCTTCACATAATATGTCCGGCCGAGATTCGGGCTTCGGCCAGGCGAGCGGCCGCTCCTAGAACCGGCCAAGGGAGGATTGGCCGAAGCCCGGGAAAAAAACTTTCTTTTCGGACTTCGGCCAAAACGCTTGGCCGGTTCTAAGATCGGCCGTCCTCCGGGCTTCGGCCGTGACATATTGATTTATTAGAAAGGAGTCTATCACTGGAGGGTGGCCCACTACTGGGGTCATCATTACCTATAAGAAAAATTCTGAATAGGATTGTATAAAGATCAGGATAAAAAAAAAATCATGAACGCTAGGAAAAAGTGAATGTCTGCGACCCGGTTCTGCCTAGAAAATTTATAGTTCTCGAGATCAAGTCCAACAAGGAACCGGACACAAATATAGAACCTGTACTTGGCGTCGCTCTCAAGAAACAGTGGAAAAAATTAGCTAATGGTTTCATACTCAGACGGTACATTCGGCTCAGTGAAATTGAAGCTCAGTGAGTGAAATTGAGCGACAGAATAACCGCTTATAATTTTTCCTTTTAAGTAACTACTAACCTAAAAACAATATTTACTTAAAAGTTTCATGATTCACGTACAAATAGCATGAAGAAAAAACTTTCTTACATCAAAAAAGGGCGTCTAACCGAAAGATGATTTAAATTTCCGATTTTCTCACGGTTAATTATTGATTTCTCCTGGGCAATTGGAAAATGTTCAAAATATTTCAACAATGTCAAACGATTCTATTTTGTGAACGTATTGAAAGATTTCTCATCTGAAACAGGAAATTTTGGAAAAGAATTAAAATGTTTAGTTGGAACATTAGATAATTTTTGGTCATAAAGTGGCAATAATGAATTAAGACTTTATTTAGATTTACTTTCTCCTAAATGGACAATTTGTTAACAAGGTATTAGCCTCATGTATTCCACAAAATAAACTATCTTCATCAACATTGTTCAATTTGAAGCCGAAAAAACAAATTATCTACAAAAGAGTGGAATTTTTAACCCAAAAATAATTTTTTTCAACGAAAAAGATAATTTTCCCACAAAATAATTCATCTCCCGGAAAAACAGTTTAATTCCAACCAAGAAGTTGAATTTTGACTGTTTTTCACTCATCAATATCTTTCAATTTTGAAGCCAAGAAAACAAATTATTTACAAAAGACTTAAATTTTTAACCCAAAAATAATTTCTTCCAACGAGAAAGTTGATTTTCCCACCAAATAGTTGATCTTTCGAGGAAAAAAGTTTAATTTTGACCAGTTAGTTGAATTTTCACAAAGAAACATGAATTGCAAACTGAAAAGTTTGGTTTTCAACAGAAAAAAAAAAAATTCTGAGATGTATGATGTTCTACCAAAAAGACGCATTTTCAACAAAATAAATTATTTTTTAATAAATATTGTTCAATTTTGAAGCCAAGAAAACAGACAATCTACAAAAGAGTTGAATTTTTAACCCAAAAATAATTTTCTCCACCGAGAAAGTTAATTTTTCCACCAAATAGTTCATCTTCCGGAAAAAAAGTTTAATTTTAACCAACTAGTTGAATTTTCACTGAGAAAGATGAATTTTTAACTGAAAAGTTTGGTTTTCAAAAAAAAAAAAAAAAAAAAAATTCTCTGAGATGTGTAATGGTCTACCAAAAAGACGCATTTTCAACAAAACAAATTATTTTTAATAAATATCGTTCAAGTTTGAAGCCAAGAAAACAAATTATCTACGGAAGAGTTGAATTCTTAACCCAAAAATAATTTTTTCCAACGAGAAAGTTATTTTTCCACCAAATATTTCATCTTCCGGAAAAAAGTTTAATTTTAACCAAATGGTTGAATTCTCACTGAGAAAAATGAATTTTTTACCTGAATAGTTCAGTTTTTAACCAAGAAAATGAATTCTATAAGAAGAATGATGTTCTACCAAAAAGACGAATTTTCAACGAAATGCATTAGTTTAAAGAATATTGTTCAATTCGAAGCCAAGAGAACCAAGTATCTACAAACGAGTTGAATTTTTAACCCAAAAATAATTAAATAATAATAATAGTTATTTTTTCCACCAAATAGTTTATCTTTCAGAAAATTCAGAAAAATAGTTGAATTTTCAAGTTTCCAAACCTTAAAAAAATGAATTTCCACTATAAAATTGAATATTTATATTTTTAACGAAAGGGGTGAATATTTAAAAAGAAAAATTATTTTCGATAAAGTAGTTAAACTTTTAACCAAATGGTTGAATTTCCAATCAATGAAGATGAATTTTTAACTAAACAGTTTTATTTTCAACCAGATTAATGAATTTTCTACCTGTTAAAGTTTGAAATATTTCATTTTTAAATTGATACCGAGCCTTATTTTTCTATAAGGTTCTTGAATTTTTAAGCCTAGAATACAAGCAAATAGTGGATGTTTCTTAACAAAAAATATGGATTCTTGGAGAAACATGTGATAGTTGATATTTTACTCAGAAAGTTTTCAATTCTAAATCAATAACAGTTGAGCTCCACCGCATAAGACGAAATTAAAAAAAAAAACTCTTTGAATCTAATACCAAAAAAGATTAATTAATAACCAAGTAGTTGCATTCTTAGATGAAAGAGATGAAAATGAACCAAGAAAATCAACTTTTAACAAAAAAGATGAATTTTCTACAAAATAAATGATTTTTCATTATTAATATTTTTGGAACGAAGTTTCTTATACGAGTGTTGAGAGATCTCGTCGGTAGACACCTAACTCACAAAAAGTATCTTGCTAACGTAACGCTGAAAAGCGTTATTGACTTCAGAATATGACACCGGTTGAAATTTTTACGAGAATCGTTCTCGACCTATTGAAAAGCGTTAATGCAGCTTCTTGCATTTCGCAAAATTTTCAAGCAATTTTGACATATTTTATATGTTATTGTTATTAGCTTTACAACAAAGTTTGAATCGCAAAAATCGGACTTTTTACGATTTTTGATATTTTTTATTATCGTTTCGTAATAGAAGTAAAAAAAGTGGACGTGTCAAGGTGGCACTGAATATAAACGTTCCTCGAAAAATTATATAAAAGTAATGCGTGTCTTTGAAACATGCGGTAGGAACGGAGTTTCGAATCCGTATAAACGTACGTCCTTCCTCGTTAGCACGCATTCGAAACTCCGTTCCTACCG
>WSXT02152188.1:0-10243 GCA_011762715.2 Neuroterus valhalla
TTGAAAATTAATTTTTCGTTAAAAATTGAATTATTCTAGTTAAATGATCATCATTTCAGTTAAAAATTAGTCTTTCTAGTTTAAAATTTGAATAGTTCAGTTAAATATTTACAATCTCATTTCATTCTTCATCATTTTTATTAAAAATGTAGTAATTTGTTCGACAGTTGTTTTTTTTTTTTTTTTTTTTTGAAAGTTAGTTTTGTTTGCAATATGTAATTTTTTCAACTGAAAATGTAACTTATTCCTATCGAAAATTCCATAGTTTCAGTTCAAAATTGATTTGTTTAGTTGAAGATCCATTTTTCCCATTTTAAAATTTGAGTATTGAGTAGATTTTTTCTTCCAATTTGAATTTTTCTGCGATTTCATAATCGATCCTCTTATCTTAATTTGAAATGAAGAACGTACTTCAAGCAGTTTTTGAAGTTGAAATTGAAAATAGTATTTCAATTAAGAAATATTTATAAATTATGATAGAAAACTAATTGTTAAAAATAAATTCTTTTTTTTTTTGGGGAAAATCCAAGTATTTCGTTAAACATCGCTTTGTGAATTTGAAAATTAAACTATTTCCTTGAGAATTCATGCAATTTTTATTTTACCAAAAAATTCATCAGTTTGGTTGAAAATTAATTTCTACAACTGAAAATTCAACAATTTCGAAGGAAATATTTCTTTTTGAATCAAAAATTACTTTGTTTCACTGAAAATTCGCGTATTTTGTTGAAAAATCGATTTTTAGGTAGGAACTAATTTATTTATCTTCGAAAGTTAATTTTCTTGTTCAACAATTTTTCTTCAAGGATAATAATTTCTTCCCTCGAAAATTCATCTATGTGGAAACTCTTATCGTTGGTTTATAATGAATTTTTAGAGCCCAAAATATTGCTATTCCATTTCTGGTTGGATAGTATTATTTTTATTGTTCGAAACTCAACGATTTTATTGAAAAATTGCGGTTTTTTGTTTAAAAAAAAATTTTATCAAAAATTTAACCTTCCTAATTGAAGGTTCATCATTTCAGATGGAAATTCGTATTTCTGGTTTAAAATTTAAGAACTGCAGTTGAATATTTATCATTTTATTCGAAAACTCATCATTTTGTTCAAAAATCTAACAATTTGTTTGAAAGTTTTTTTTTTTTCTGAAAATTGATCTTATCCGAATCGAAAATTCCATAGTCGTAGTTGAAAATTCATTTGTTTAGTTGAACATTCATTTTTTCTATTTCAAAATTTGAGTATTAAAATCTTCGTTGACAATTTATCTTTTTCGGTAAAAGTTAAGTTATCTGTTTAAAACTCAACTTTTTCAGATAAAGATTCTTCGATTTGGTATGAAACTCTTTTGTATCGTTTGAAATTGTTTTTTTTTTTTAACTTAAAAATGTTACTGTTCCATTTTTCTTTGCAAATGATTATTTTTTTAGTTTGAAATCCGACTATTTCGTTGAAACCTTATATATTCCCTTAGAAAATGATTTTTTCTGTTTCGAAAATAATCTTCTTGTTTGAAAATTCACCTTCATTGTTCAAAATTGATGTGCTTCAGTTAAATATTTATCTTTTTATTTGAATGTTCATCTTCTTGATTGAAAAATGAACTAATTGTGGGAAATCCGTTTTTTTTTGTTTTTTTTTTGTTATTGTGAAATGATTTTTCTCAATTGGAAGTTTAACTGTTCCAATTTACGTTAAAAAAAATGATATTTTTTCGTTGAAAATCTGAGTATTTTTTTCAAAATTGATTTATTTTGCCATGTTCGATCTGTTGTGTTAAAGAATGTTCAGAATGAACGTCATGAATAAAAATAAATGTTTGCGTTTTGCGAGAAATATAAATATGTTAGATACTTCTAGTTGATCGGGAAAATTGAAAAAATTGACCGTGAAGAACCAGGAATTTGAAAGACAAATAAATCCATTATGAATTAAAATGTAAAGAATATTATCAAATTTCAAAGGGGGAGAAGGATACGTCGAAGATGGCAGAGAAATATTTGACGATGACCTGGACGAGGAAAGTATACAAGCTGCTAAGCAGAGTACTTCAATGGGTCCGCGAAAAAAGGCTAAAATTGCAGCAAAAAGCAAGGGGAGCATTAAAAATATGTTTATGACCATGGCATCAAAAACTAAGGCCGCAGAAAAGCTCGACGATGATAATATTTTAGGTGATCTAATGTCTGAGCTAAAAAATGATGAAAGTACCCCGAAGCGCGTAGAACCGAGAATTAAAAACAAATTTGCAGTTGTTCCGAAAGCTCCGTAAGTTCATTCCTAAAAACAGTAGTTGAAAAATATTTAATTTTCAATTCAATTTTGCACGTTTTATTTATTATCCATAACGTTTCTGCTTATCAACAGGCCTCCAAGGCGTGCACCAGTTCCCAAGCCTCAAAATGTAGAAAAAATCAACCAAAAGGAAGAAATTGAAGATGAACTGATGATTTTTGACGATCTAAATAAAAGTTCTTTAAAACCAAAAGTCGAGAAATCCAAAGAGGTGTCGTTCAGAGAGCAGAGTCTTAGTCAGCAGATCGAGGCCGATGAGAACGAAGATCTAAATAAGAACGGAATTCATGACTCTATTCAGGATTCTACTGAAATGTCTGTGAGTCAAATTATTGAGGATTCTAAAGATGAGATCGAGGAGGGAAAGACAATAATCGAGGATGTAGGTTTGATGTTAATTTTTTTATTTGTACAATCTACCAAGCGAAATGATTAGATCTTTTGAATTTAAAATTTGCCTTCAAGATACCCGATACAATAGAATTTGGGGATTCGGATTTCACTATTTGCAAGGTCGATCCTCAAAAAACCTCAGCAGCGGCTTTCGATACCTCAGACATGGATATGTTTGATTCTGTCGAAATCAGTCTAGCTTGGGAGGAGAATTTCCAACAGCAAATGGACGAAACGAAAGATTCGGTCGATGATAGAAATGTAACCCTGCCCATCACCACCAATGAAGCTAATGAATCGGTCTTCCGATTTTTCTGGTGGGACGCTTATGAGGATCCTTTCAGACAACCTGGAGTCGTTTATCTTTTCGGCAAGACTTACGTGGAGTCGACCAAAAAATGCGTTTCTTGCTGCGTTGTGGTGAAAAACGTACCGAGAAGAATCTACCTTCTACCAAGGGAACAGGTAAGGCCTGTACTTAAATTACATAATTGAATGGCGGACCTCTATACGTAACTTTTTTTTTTGTAAATGTTGGCTAGCTGGACCTTAAAGGCCGTCCATAAACTACGTTACCGGTTTTAACTCCGCCTTTCTCGCAGAAAGTAAATCTTCATAGTTGAGAAATCCTTTTTTGATTAAAAATCCAACTCTTTTTTTTGAGAAATTATTTTGTTGTTTTTGAAGATTCATCATTTCAATCACGACTTTATTCCTTGGGTTGAGAATTTAATTATTTTTTTTAAATTCGAATTTCCCTGTTTTGAGAATTAATTTTTTTAACTGAAAATGTAACTATCCCGTTTCTGGTTAATGATTCATGTACTTTCTTGCTGAATATATATTTTTTTACATACATTTTTTTCTTACATAAAATTTACATCAGATTTTTGATTATTTTGTTGAAAGTTGATTCCATTTCTGGTTAAGAAATAATTTTTTTCTTCAGAAATTTAATCTCCTAGTTGGAAATATATATTTTTATACCAAAATTAAACTATTTAGTTAAAAATTCATGTATTCGGTTTGAAATTCATGTGTGTTGCTGAAAATTCGTAGTTTTTTGGCAGAAAGTTAATCTTCTTCGTTGGAAATTGAATAATTTCGGTTCCAAATTCAACTTTTTGGTTAAAAATGAATTTGTTTTGGTTGAACATTTATCTAGTTGGTAAAGAAATCAATGATTTCTTGGGTGTCGACTTGACCGGAAAATGACCGGTAATTTTATTGATCATGAAAAAACCGGGAAATGACTGGGAATTTCATTAAGAACCGGGAATTTACTTGACTCAACGTGGACTATTAAAAATTCTACCAAAAAAATACGAGAAATGAAATATATCTGTACGCCATGAGAGGAAGAATTTTTATTTTTTTCCATTATGAGAAAAACGTTTTGCAAATTTTTTGCTCTGTGAGATTTTTTTAGCTGACTCAAATTTGATAATCAAATTGATGATAGCCCAAACATACAGAAAGAATTATTATCTAAATTTTCTCGAAAAAATGTATTTATCAGGATTTATTCCAGAAAATAACTATACCACATGGAACGTGGACTTTTTAAACTAATTATAATTCGGATTTAGACGATAGAAAATTTAAAAAATCGTTCCTCCAATTCACAATTCGTCACAATTTTCCCTCTTGATTTTAAATAAAGAAAGTTTTTCAAGCAGTCTTTAAAGTAGAGGTAGTATGTATTATGAAGAGGAAATATTTCTCAATTATGACAGAAAACTTGTTCATATTGTTCATTGCGAATTCACCCTTTTTAATTAAAAAATCAACTACTTGTTTAAAAATTAAACTTGTTTGTCGAGAGTTACATTTTTCTCTTAAAGTTGCATTATTTTGATTCAAAATTCACCTCTGGTTGAAATTGTAACTACTCTGTTAAAAATCAATTAATCTTTTTTGGTGAAAATTCAAGTATTTAGTTGAACCTTGATTTTTCAATTTGGGAATTAAACTATTTCTTTGAAAATGAACTTCGCGGAAAATTTGCCTTTTCGGTAAAAAATTAATCCTCATGGTCAAAAATCATCTTTTTGCTTAAAAAACATCTATTCATTTGAACATTCATCATTATACCTGAACATTTATCAGTTTGGTTGAAGGTCAATTACTTAAACTGAAAATTCAACTCTTTCATTTTCAGTGAAAAATTGATCTTTTCTAGTTCGAAATTCGACATTTCGGTGGAAATTCATTTTCTTGAATTAGAAATTCAATTATCTCGTTGAAACTTCACATATTTTGTTGGAAAATTGTTTGTTTTTTTTTCCTTTTTTTTTTTTAGAAAATTATCCTTGTCTTTGGAAGTTAATATTCTTCTTCAGAAATTTTTCGTTACGGTTAACAATTCAAGTTATAAAGTAAAACATTTTTCATTTTAGTCGAACATTCATCTCGTTGAAAACTTATGTTTGCTTTAAAATTAATTTTTCAAGCCAAAAATGCCACTATTCCATTTTTGTTTGAAAATTTTTATTTTTATGGTTCGAATTTCAACCATTCTGTTGAAAAATCGTATTTTTTGGTTAAAAAAATTTTTTTTGTCAAAAATTGGACTATTATAGGTAAATGTTTATCATTTCAGTAAAACATTCGTCTTTCTGGTTTGACAGTTTTTTTTGTTACAAGTAATTGTTTTAACTGAAAATTTTACTTATTCAAATTGAAAATTCCTTAGTTTCCTTTTAAAATCTATTTGCTTGGTTAAACATTTTTTTTTCAATTTATAATTTGAGTTATCAAATTTTCACCCGATAATCTTTTTCATTAAAAGTTAATTTATCTGTTTGAAAACTCAACTCCTTCAGTCGAATATTCTTTTTTTTTTAGTATAAAACACCTATGCTCGGTTTAAAATTGATTTTTTTAACTAAAAATATAACTGTTACTTTTTGGGTTGAAAATGATTATTTTTTTACTTGGAAATTCGACTTTTGTTAAAACATTATATTTTTTCTTAGAAAATGACCCTTTCTATTTGGGAAATAATCTTCTTGTTTGAATATTCACCTTCCTGGTTGGGAATTGGAGTGCTCGGGTTAAATATTTATCCTTTTATTTGTAAATTTATCTTCTTGTTTGAAAAATAAACTAATAGTGGGAAATCCGTTTTTTTTTTCATCGTGAAATGATTCCCCTTGATTGTAAGTTTAACTTTTTCAATTTTTGTTAAAAAATCATTTTTTTTTTTTGTTGAAAATAAGAATATTCTTAGAATTGATTTATTTCGCAATGTTTGGTCTGTTGTGAATAAAAATAAATGTTAGCGTTTTGCGACAAATATAAATATGTTACTCCTAGTCGACCGGGACAATAGTAAAACATGACCGGGAGTTTTAAATCGTCCGCCGAATCGCCACCCTGATTAGGGATTTCGGGAAGGGATTTAAGTAGAAGGGTTAATGTCTGACCGTCTCCTCTGGGTGGGGGGAATATAGATTAAAATTTTCATTATTTTGTTGAAAGTTAATTTAATTTTCGGTCAAGAAATCATTTTTTTCTCATCAGAAATTCAATCTTCTAGTTGGAAATATATTTTTTTATACAAAAATTGAACTATTTAGTTAAAAATTCATGAACTGTTTGAAATTCACGTATGTGGTTGAAAATTAGTATTTTTTGGCAGAAAGTTAATCTTCTTGGTTGGAAATTGATTATTAATGGCTAAAAATGAATTTGTTTTGGTTCAGGATTGAACTATTTTGTTGAAAAATAACTATTTAATAAAGAATAATTGTATTTGGTTCATAATTGGTCATTTTTGGTAGAAAATAGATCTTCTTACTTCAAACAACTTCTCTCGTTTAAAAATCCAACTATTAAGTTGATTATTGAACTGTTTTGTTTCATTTTCCATTTCATTTCTGGTTGAAAATCGATCTTTCCTTGTTAAACATTTATCAAGTTGATAAGAAATTCATGTATTGTTTTGTTAAATCATATTTCCAGTAGACAAGTTATCTTCTCGCTAATAAATTTATCCTTTCTTTTTTAAATGCAACTGTTTCGTTGAAAATTATTCTTTCTTTGTTAAGGAATAAACAACTTTGTCAAAAGTCATATTTTTGGATGTTTAGTTCAACTCTCTTGTTAAAATTTGAATTTTTTCTGCTGTGAGATATAATTTTCTCAGCTAAAAATGTAAATATTCCGTTCCAGCAACTTGTTTTTTGTTATGAAAAGTTAAGAGTTTCTTACAAAATTATTCTTTTTGATCAAAAACTTGTCTACTTGCCTGACGATTCAACTATGGAGTTGAAAATTCCCATTTTTCCATCTAGTTGAAAATACATTCTTTTTAATTGATTTTGTAACTAAAAATGTTACGATTCCATTTCTGCTCAAAAACTTATATTTATTAGTTAAAAATAAATATGTCTTGATTGAAAATTGATTTTATTGTTGAAAATTCGTATTTTTTGACAGAAAGTTAATCTCCTTGGTTGAAAATTAATTTTTTAGTTAAAAATGCAGCTTCTTCGTTAAAAATGAGTTTTTTTGGTTCAGGGTTGAACTATTTTGTTGAAAAATAACTATTTAATAAAGAATGATTGAATTTGTTTAATAATTTGTAATTTTTGGTAGAAAATAGATCTTAGTTTAAAAACTTCTCTCGTTTTAAATTCAACTATTTAGTTGAATGGTGAACTGTTTTGTTTCATTTTCCATATTATTTTTAGTTGAAAATCGATCTTTACTTGTTGAACATTTATCTAGTTGGTAAAAAAAATCATGTATTGTGTTGTTAAATTACATTTCCAGTAGACAAGTTATCTTCTTTGTAATAAATTTATCTTTTCTTTTGTGAATGCAACTGTTTGGTTGAAAATTATTCTTTTTTTTTTTTTTGGTAAGGATTAAACATCTTTGTCAAAAAATCATATTTTTGGTTGGAAAGTTCAACTCTCTCGTTAAAATTTGAATTTTTTCGGGTTTGAGATATAATTTTCTTAACTGAAAATGTAACCATTCCGTTTCCAGCATTTTTTTTTTTTTTTTTAAATGAAAAGTTAAAGTTTCTTATAAACTTATTCTTGTTGGTCGAAAATTTATCTACTTGCCTGACGATTCAACTATGGATTTGAAAATTCCCATTTTTTGTCATCTAGTTGAAAATACATTTTTTTTGAATTGGTTTTGTAACTAAAAGTGTTAAAATTTCATTTCTGCTCGAAAACTTATATATGTTTTGAAAATACATCTGTCTTTATTGAAAATTGACTTTATTGTTGAAAATCCATTCGACTGCTATCGAAAATGAAGGATTTATGTGATTGGATTAAGTCTGTGAACTCGCCTTTCCTCATTAGCTCAAATATTTAAAATACAAAAATCTCGCCTCAAAACCTTTTCGGATGAAAATTCGAATATGCAACAGCCTTTATAAAAGGCCTGCATACACTTTTTTCGAACACGATTGCTTAATTAAGAGAATAAACATAAAAATTTCAGATAAAACCAGTATTGAAAGACGAAGAACCAAAGGAAAATTCAATAGAGGATGTTTACGAGGAGTTCAGCAACTACGCTGGGAGAAATGGAATAAAGGAATTCCGTTCGTGTAAAACTTCAAAATTTTACGCCTTTGACCGTGAAGAAGCTCCAAAACGTGCTGAGTACTTGGAGGTGAGATATGCAGCAACATATCCGCAAATGGATTCAACTTATAGCGGACGTACAATCGAAGCAGTATTTGGATCTTCCGTCAACGCATTGGAATTACTATTGATAGAGCGAAATATCAAAGGACCCTGCTGGTTGGATGTTAAGTGTCCACAGGTCGCTGATAATCCAGTAACCTGGTGCAAATTACAGGTAATATCAAGAGGCATAAACTTATCCAATTTTTAATGAAGTGAATACAAAATAATCATTCATTTTTAAGGTGAACTGCATGAAAATGGAGCACATTTCCTTTCCACGTGAAGTTCCAAAAACTACAATTCCCCCAATGGTTGTGGCTACATTAAATATACAATCAGCTTTAAATCCCAAGGGACAGTTGAATGAAATTGTGATGGTTGGAGTTTTATTGCATCACAATTATCAGATGGATAAAGCATCTCCTAAACCTCCTTTCGAAAAACATTGTTGTCGTAAGTCTTTGTCCTTTCGAGTAGAAAATAATATCCAACTTCTAATTTCAGCTGATTCAGAATTATAAATTAATCTTGTATTTCTCATTTCAGTCGTAACTCATCCGAAAGATGTTCCCTGGCCTTTACACGCAAAAGATAAACTTTCGAAAACTAAACACACGAAAGTGATCAGATGCGACTCGGAACGTGATTTACTGGAGGAACTGCTCACTATAATTCAGAAATCCGATCCAGATTTGATAATCGGTTACGATACGGGATTCCAGTTCGATCTTTTGATGCACAGAATCTATAATTTGAAAGTTTCAAGTTGGAGTAGGATAGGGAAATTGAAGAGATCTACTCCTCCGATGTTCAAGGCAAGATTGCCAAAGAAATGATGTAAAAAAAAGATCAAATTGTAAAAGGTAAATCCTGTTTATAATTTCCCATTCTTGCTCGTTACAGGGAAAAGTAAATGTAGGCGCAACTTTTTGCGGTCGGCCTATTTGTGATATACAGACTTCTGCCAAGGAACTGAATCTAAAAGTTAGAAGTTACGATTTGCAGTCCCTCTGCGTTTCTGTAAGTATCTGAAATGAATTTAACAAAGAAAATCTTAATTTCATGTGGGAATACTGGTTTTCGATTATTTTGTCGGGTTATAAACAATTTGAATGAATGTACAATTTTGCACTTAGATACTTTTTGATTGGAAGCTTTCGAGAATAAAATTTCCAAATCAAAAGCCTTTGAACCAACAAAATTTATTTCAAGTACTGAGACTGGCAGGTTCAGGGTGGCAACTTGACCGGGAAATACCAGGAATTTTATTGACCTGGAAAAACAGGGGAAATAATTAAATACCGGGAATTCACTTGACTCAACCTAGACTATGGAAAATTCTACCAAAAAATATTAGAAATGATAGCTTTCTTTTTATGAATCAAAAAGATATCTTATCATTTGATGTAAAGAAAGTAACGTTCCTTTGATCTGATTCTCAAAATATTTAAATATGTCTATACGTCATGAGAGGAAGAATTTGATTTTTTATATTATAAGAAAAAGGTTTTGCAAATTTGTTGATCTGCTCGATTTTTTTAGCTGACTCAAATTTGATAATCGAATTGATAATAGCCCAAAAATATAAAAAGAATTATTATCTATATTTGCAAAAAAAATGTGTTTATCACGGTCTATTTGCTTTTCGTCATACATCTGACTTAGGACAGGGAAATTCAGAAAATAATTATAGTTTTTATTTGAGGGCAGGGAGTTTTAGTGAAGAAGTATAATTCCATTTGAAACAGGGAATTTTTCACATGGAACGGCAACTTTTCAGACTAATTATAATTCGGATTTAGAAGAGAGGAATTTCGAAAAATCGTTCCTCCGATTCCAAATTTGTCACAATTTGGAAGTCCCCTCTTCTTAATTTGAAATGTAGAAGTAGTA
>WSXT02152199.1:0-10242 GCA_011762715.2 Neuroterus valhalla
GGGGGCATTTGAACGCACAACCTATAATGCAAGCTAATCAACGAGCCTAACCATTCACCTATTGAGACTAGTTGCCAGCCCGAGTCGAAATATAGGCCCTACTTTTACGCTCTAAGTGGAAGTATTGCCGCTACTTTGCGGCTGCTTATTTTACTAGCTGCTACTAAGCCGCTCCTGAGGATGTTTTCAGTTCATTTTGCTTCTACATAGGTTTTATCCCCTACTTTGAAGATCTTGATTCTAAGTTCTTGAGTTTTACTAACGTCTCCTTTAAAACTCCATAATCTTAGTAGAATTTTCATGTTCTCTTTTAACGCTCTGTAATCTTCGGTATATTTTTAACTCCTCCTAAGACGCTCTTTATTCTCTAAATTTTCATAATGATTTTTTATCTGATGTATAAAGAATTCTAAATCTCATAATTTCAAGAATTAATAGTGAAATAATTTATCATTACTAACACATTATTAAGTTCCTTTGATTATTCTCATGTGGCAATTTTTATTTTCACTGTAAATGTATTTTCGGTTAGATAGGTATTCGATAGATTGATATGTTGCAAAGGGGCATAAGGCACAACGTAAGAGAGGGGATGATGAGGGAGGAACGCACAGAGAGTCAGTACTTGAGTGACGGCCTTACCGACAAGTTGTGACATTGTATTTTATAATTGTTTTGTTTCATTAAATATTGTTTTAATCAAGTTGGTAGTTATTACTGTCTTCACCTACGTCCAGATCCAAGCCACCATTATTTTTATTTAAAATAGACAACAATTTTCAGAAGTGGGATAATGGACGTAGACGGTTTTTGTGAGAAAATTTGAAAAGTGATAGGACGCGGTCGGAGCGTCTCTTCGGAAAAAGGGAGTCGATACTCACTGTCGGGAGGTGATGCGGTCGGAGTTAATAGAAAACAGTGTAATGTGTGAAGGACGAAACTGGTGTTATGAGTGACGGAAAGGCTTCAACGTTGGATGAGACGCCACCGTTCATGAACACCAGAAAAAGGGAGAATTTAGTAGAGAAAATCGATTGTGATCCGAAAAATAAATCGGGCAAAGTTGTAGCGAAGGTTCCGTTAAGGGAAAATTCGGGTTTTTATAGTGAGAGTGAAAATTCTGAAGGGTCGTCAGCATTCAAGAATAGCGTCCCTTCCAACGAAAGCTTGGAAAATTCCATCACGAGAGACGCTTGTGGTAGTGTAGAGAGTGAGGAAGGGGAAGGTACACTACAGGATAGTTCAGGGGTGGAGGGTAGCGCGGTAGACACGCAAAGTAGCAGCGACAGTGCAGGGCTGGACCTACTGACGTCAGACAGAGGACTGTTAGGAAACATGGCTACGTCGGAGGGGGCTGTTCACTTTCGTGACATGATGGAAGTGCTACCATCATTTGATCCAGTCAAGGGCGACCTTGAAATTGAGGACTGGCTAGAAAAGATAGAGGAGTTTGCTGAACTTTATGAGTGGAAGGAAGTCGCGAAAAAGCACTATACTTTAATGAAATTGACAGGTGTCGCGAAAAGTCGGCGTGACTGTTTACCACCAGTACAGCGAACGTGGAATGAGTTGAAAACACTTCTTATCGAAGCATTTCCATGCGACGATAGTGAAGTTAAAAATCGAAAGATAGCTCAAGAGTACTCTCGAAAACCCGGGCAAGATGTAACAGAATATTTTTACGAAAAACTAGCAAAGTGCAATAAGGCAGGAATGTTGGATAGAGAAACGGTTGAGTGGGTAGTAGAAGGGTTAAAGAACGTGCGGTTCAGGGATTATTTGGGTCCATTATCAAGATATGATAAGCCCAGTAAACTACTTGCGGACTTGAGAAGTGCGAATTATCTGACAGCAGTAACTGAAGTTACGAACGAAATTGACAGTAGAAGAAAAAACAATGATAGTGGCAGTGAAAGTAAGAATCATATAAAGAGTGACGAAAGTGGGGCTTCACATAGTGATAGGCAGGGCGGACGTGATAGTGCGCGAATGTGCTTCAATTGCAAGGATAAGAGACACAGTGCAAACAGGTGCCCTAAACCTTGGAATAACAAGTGTTTCAAATGTGACAAGCCGGGACACAAGGGAAGGGATTGTTGGTCGAGTGGATCGGGTAAGAAGGACGGATCAATCGACGCAGGTAGTGAGAAAAAAGTGATGATGCATGTTCAGTCGAACTCGAAGCGACTGAAATATTACAAGGATGCCTTCCTCGAGGATAAAAAGATTAACGCTTATGTGGATATGGGGAGCGAGTCGGTAGCAATGCGAGAAGATGCAGCAAAGGCACTTGAATTCACCTTCTCGAAAATAGTGAACAGCTACTGGGTTATGGAAACGGCAGGGTGGAGACTTTGGGCGAATTCACAACAAAACTCTCTCTCGATGGTGTGAGTCGCGTTGTGAAGGTTCACGTAGTGCCGAATGAGGCACAGAAAATACCCCTGTTAGTAGGAAAACCCTATACGGATGAAGTGTTGGTGCAGAGCTATCCACATGAACTGATTATTACCGAACCGGACGATTGGATGAAGAAAATTACTCCAGAGCAGCAGGAGAAGACACCGCTGTGTGCGAAGAAAGCGATGTTAATTTCAAATAATTACGTGGGATTTGTGTCGGTCAAATCCACTTTTTCTGATCAAGACATTTGCCTAGAAGGAGGACTGAGAGAGGACGGACATCTTTGACCAAGGTGCCTTATCAGAACCGATAAAGATGGAGAATCGGCGGTACCAGTATTTAATGTTTCAGGTGAGAAGATTCACATTGAAGAAGGAATGATGGTTACGAGAGCTCAAACTGTTGTCACTGCGAGGGAAAGTGATAAGTATAACAAAAATACAGAGCCTGTGACTAAAAACGAGGTTAACATTGAACTCCCAGATAGTCAGGCTGCTGAAATTATTGAAGTTTTAAATAATTACAGAGGATTAGTCGCGAGGAATCTGAACCAGGTTGGCTGCACGGAACTGACGGAGATGAAAATTGAATTGATGTCAGACAGTACTGTCTGTTACTCACCTTATCGAGTCTCTTTCCATGAGAGAGAACAGCTGAGAAAAATGATTCACCAGTTACAGGAAGCAAATTTCATCGAGGAAAGTGATTCTCCATTTTCGAGTCCAGTGCTGCTAGTGAAAAAGAAGACTGGCGATCTCAGGATGTAAATTGACAACAGGGCAGTCAATCGCAATACTGTCAAGCAGAAATTTCCAATTCCTCTGATCGATGATCAGTTGGATCGATTGAAGGGAATGAAATACTTCACGACGTTAAACCTGAGTAGTGGATATCACCAGATCCCTATGGCGAAGGATTCGAGGCATATTACTGCCTTCAGTACACCGGATGGACACTACCTGTTCAAACGAATGCCTTTTGGACATTGCAACGCTCCGTCAGTTTTCCAGAGAATGATCAACAAGGTGTTCGGAAGTCTAAGGTACACAGTAGCGATGGCCTACTTAGACGACATTATTATTCCGTCGGAAACATTTGAAGGAGGTAAAGAAAAACTTATTTTAGTATTAGAAGCCTTGAAAAATGCAGGATTAACATTGAGGTTAGATAAATGTCATTTTTTTGAGTTCTAAAATTGAATATTCAGGGTTTGAAATTACAGCTGAAGGAATCTCACCAGGAAAAAGAAAATTGCGTGCGATAGAGGAGTTTCCAACTCCTAAAGATGTAATGGGTGTACGTAGTTTCATCAGATTGACAGGGTATTTCCGTCGGTTTGTAAAAGGGTACGCAATGATAGCGCGGCCTATGACAGATTTGTTGGGAAAGAATGTCAAATTTAGTTGGGATGAAACACAAGAAAAATCTTTTCAAGAATTGAAACGTAGGTTGATGACTATTCCAGTTTTGAAAGTTTATGATCCAAAAGCCGCTACTGAAGTTTTATTGCAGGAAGATTCTGATGGAAAAATGCATGCAGTGTCTTATTTTAGTCGAAAAACAATTGAAGACGAAGAAAAGTACCATTCCTATGAGTTCGAAGCTTTCGCAATTGTAAATACTTTGGAAAGATTTAGAGTTTTTTTGTTGGGGATTCCGTTCATAATAAAAACTGATTGCAATAGTTTGATAATGTTAGAGTCAAAACGAGATTCGAGTCCACGAATTGGTCGTTGGTTCGTAAAGTTGTCTGAATACACGTATAAAATTGAGTATCAGAGGGGGGGGAATGCAATATGGTCGCGGATGCGCTTAGTACAAATCCTGTCGAAGACGCAGAGGAAATTGAAGTAGCAGGGTTAAAAGTACTAGGTATCAAAATTAATACTGATTGGGTAGCAGCAATGCAGCGCGCAAGTAAGGAGATAATGACAGTGCAAGATAAGTTAGAAGAGGGTGACGCGAAAATTCATGACAAATTTACGATGTATAATGCGCGGGTTTATCGTACGACAAAGGGTAGATGGCGATTGTATGTACCTGAGAAGTTGCGATAGGATATAGTTTCCGAAACTCATCGAAATCTGTGTCATATGGGTATCGACAAAACTCTGGCAGCTTTGAAAGAAACTTATTACTTTCCGAAAATGAGGGAATTTATCAAGAGTTATGTAAATAGATGTATTAACTGTTTGTATTTTAAGAAACCGTCTGGAAAACAACCGGGATTTTTACATACGTTAGATAAAGGTAATGAACCCTTTGCAGTGGTACACTTTGACCATTTGGGTCCATTTATAACGACAGAACGCTAGAATAAGTATGTGATCGCGATTATTTGTGGGTATAGTAAATATACTGTTCTAAAGGCTGTAAAATCGACGACTACCGAAGAAAACATTTTGTTTTTGGGGGAATTTGTAGCAAGTTATGGTAAACCGAAGCAAATAATTTTAGACAGAGGGACAGCTCTTACTGCTAACGAGTTTGAAAAGTTCTGTAATGATTAAGGGATACAGCATGTGAAAGTAGCGACTGCGACTCCGCGAGCAAATGGACAAGTGGAGCGACTCAATTCGTTATTATTGTCATGTATGGCAACCACGTCGAATGAAGAGGGAAATGATTGGGATTCTCAAGTTGGGCTTGTGCAATGGGCAGTTAATAATAGTGAGCACAGGGTAACTAAAAGAACTCCTTATGAATTAATTTTCCAAAAGAAGGGTGTAGGTGCGAACACTAATCCGCTAACACGAGAATTGTTAGAATTGAATGAGCAATTCGATTTGGGGGATGAAAGGCCACCAGTGGCCGAGTTGCTTAGTAGAAATAGTCAGAAACAGAAGGAACAATTTGATAAGCGTAGGAGAGCTGCGAGAAATTACAAAAAGGGCGATTTAGTGCTAGTTCTGAGTGGAAAGCCTGCAACGGGAGAGAGTAAGAAAATCGCACTGGAATATAAGGGCCCTTACGAGATTGTAAAGGTAATAGGGAGGGATAGGTACCTCGTACAAGATATTGAAGGAGAACAGCAAAGTCAGCGACTCTACAAAGCCATCGTGGCGGTAGATAAATTAAAATATGTAGCTGGTAAGGACGATCAATTATGATATTGTAATTTTGAGGGCTTATTAGGTATATAATTATGTATTCACATACTTAGGTGTGAGAATGAATTGCCTGTATAATGTTCTTGAGTGGGTCATGAGTGGAAGAGAGAAATATTAGGAGAAAGCAAAATATGACAGCGATTCGTGACGAGGACGTCACTTGAAGCAGGATTGCCGAACTGTGGCAATTTTTATTTTCACTGTAGATGTATTTGAGGTTAGATAGGTAGTCGATAGATCGATAGGTTGCAAAGGGGCATAAGGCCCAACGTAAGAGAGGGGATGATGAGGGAGGAACGCACAGAGAGTCAGTACTCGAGTGACGGCCTTACCTACAAGTTGTGACATTGTATTGTATAATTGTTTTGTTTCATTAAATATTGTTTTAATCAAGTTGGTAGTTATTGCTGTCTTCACCTACGTCCAGATCCGAGCCACCATTATTTTTATTTCAAATAGACAACACTCAAAGAAATAATGTATGCTTTCACTATTCATTCTTCATAATTATGATTTTGATGTTTGGGGAATATTTGCACTTTTCCGCAGGTGTCTTATATCGAAAACTATTCCGGGATAAGTAATTTGGACAATTTAATTTTCTATGAAGTGCTTGCATTTAGTAAGACATTGGGTTCCTTAAATATAGCGACGTTATCTGAAGAGATGTTGACAATTCGTGACCAGAGCGTTGGTCTAGATCTACCTATTAAAAGTGCTAGCCATCAACACTTCGGGATATATGATATAAACGTGAAGATTTATGCTGACATTACTGTCAAAATCTCGCCTTTCATGATTTGATAGAGATCCTTGTATCTTCAAAAGTGCTATTTGTCGGACGAAGTTGTATGAGAAAATGTGTTATTAAATATTTCTATGCTATAAACATTCACTGAGATGATTCGTATTGATTACGCACTTATATGCCAAGAAAATGTTTCCATATGTTTCCTTTCGAAAATACACGTGCGCGTGTTCAAAATTATTACTCAAAAATTTGTATAAAGTTATTGGAAAATTGAATAATTAGGAAAGGAAATTTAAATATTTTGGAAAATTTTTATTATTAAAGAAAATCCACTCTGCGTCAAATTTTATTCAAGTTCTTCATTATTTATTAGAACTGCTTGTTCGTTAACCAGACATTTTTGACCAATGGTTCTGGTTTCATCCATCGAAATAGCTTTTTGAAAAATCGAAAATGCACATTTCTGGTCAAAGTATGCTGAAATCGTAAAAATGTATTAAAAAGGAAAAGTTCATTCTTGACAATTTCTTAATACAACAAATATTTTTCGCTTTAATCACGATAACGCACTTACAGAAATGAAAAAGACTATTTCCCAGCTAAACAATGAGAAAAAAAAAGAAATAATAAATGATAAAATTGTTCATCTTATGAAGGTCTTCAAGTTTCATATAAATTATTCTTCAATTAGACTTAAATTACATTCTCATTCTGAAAGAGAAGGTATTGGTTTTATGTATAAATTGAATTTCGCGGATTAGATGGAATCTCCATGTTTTAAGACCCCCTGATTCAGAAAAAATGGTTTTTACGAAGGTGTCTCTCTGTGTCTGTAGTCTGTAATCTGTGTACTCGATAGATTTAGACAAAATGATCATATTCAATCGTGCTTTAGCACCTATTTTAAAAGACCAAAGTCGAGTTCGTTTATCAGCTTTTATGTTCGAAAATTTTTTTATATTTTTTTTTCCGAGACTCAAAAATTGTAATTACAATTGCTTGTAGCACGTAAGAAGTAAAACAACTTATCCGAATCATTTTTATTTCGATAAAAACAAAATTGTCAGAGTTATGGTATTTTCGAAATTCAAAAATATAAAATAAAATTAGGATTTTAGCCACTTTCCACTTTTTAGCCAACTTTTCGAGTTTTTTTAAAGAATCGAAAATTCAAATTTTGTCGCACAAAAAAAAAGGAAAAATTAAAAGATTCATTTTTTGGTACGGGAAAATATAAATGAAAATAAAAAAATAAATCTGGTGCATATATAAATTATGCACCGGAAAAAGATCTACAAAAATGAAAAATTCAATCTTCAAGCCAAACAATAAGAGACAGGAAGAAATACTCAATAGAAAAATTGTTCATCTTAAAAAGTTCTACAAGTTTGACATGAAGTCTTTTTCAATAAAGCGTATATTTTTTGTTTCAATCGTGGCAACGCTTTTTAAACAATGAACAATTCAATTTTCTAGCCAAACTATGCGAGATGTTAAGATCGGTGGCGAGTATGTTAATGAGAAATTGTTCCTTAATTTTCATCAAAAATAAAAAAAGTGCAATAATCGAATTCCGAGAATTTCAGGGTATTCATAATTGTGAGATTTTTAATTAGGCTGCACTTTTTCACACCGTTCGTGTACCTATCAATTACCTATTCAAATAACGGATTCATAATTATGTTTTCGTTTTCAAAAGTGTTTGTGCTCGTGGCTATGTTTCGTGTCACATGGTGTTTTCAGTTTTCGGTATTTTCCGGCTTTGTGCTTCATGTCAGTTTCTCAATAAAAAAATGTAACATATGTTTTCAATTTTGAAATTCATTTTACTTTTAAAAATCTTCAAGTAATCTTTTATTATTCACTTATTTTAATCAAATTTAAAATTTTGGCCCTTGAATTATAAAATTATCATCAATGTTGATAAATTGAGGAATAAATTATTTGGAACTAATGAACTTTCTATCATTTAGGTCATATGGATGTTTTCATTCCCATCTAACATAGAATCCTTAGAGCAACGGAACACCGACCGACTGCTGCCCCGAAGACGCGTGTTCGATTCCTGCTAGCTTCGTAATTCGTTTCCTACTTACCCAATTTTTCTGTTTTAGCTTATTCCATTTCATAAATTTTTAGTAAAACTATTGAAGAATATTTTCCCAAAGTTTCAATGAAAAATTTTAATTCGTTCCGGTGTTATACTCATCTTCATGTGAATGTCTCCCCATACGTGTCGGACCGCAAGGTACGTAAAGTCGGACGGTCATGAAATGCAAGCTCAAAATTGAATTTTTTAACCAATAAAATGATAACTATATGGTTCTGGATTTGCTGATTAACCAGTAGGTGATTGAAATAATGTTATTGCCGTCTCGACAATCTTTTTTTAAACGCGTTTTTCTCAAAACGACTTTTTGAGATTTGTGTACACTCTAGCTCAAAAAGTTTTGGATCAATCATTCTCATCCTTAGCAGATACTTTTTTTATATCATTACCTTCTATTGTGACCTAAATCCGTAGTTCTATTATTGTTTTGAGTAAGTTTAAGCACAAGAAAAGTTATGAAAAAACGTCAAAAAACCAATGTCTCCTGGTAACACACCCATAAAAAATTGAATTTTAATTTTTTCTTTTTGGAATCAGGTTTAAATAGAAACTGTGTATGTGGCGAAGTTGAATTTTGAACCTTATTGATATTGGATAAAAACTGTGGCCTCCAGGCCTATAAATGTAATGGAAGCAATATGCATATACGTGTAGTAAATTTACTATGCATAATATTATAGCATTCATATACTGATATTGCAGAATTAATATGCGAGTATAGTAATTTCATAGTGAACCAATTTTCAGCTTTAATATACGTGTATAGTATTTTTACTATGCACAGTTTTAGAATATGTAATTATTTGTATATTGATTTTAATATAATGTAAAGTAAATTCCAAATGTTCGTAAATTAAAATGAATGGGAAGTATAGGAAATAACGGGAGCAAATTAAACCAAGTAAAATCATTAGCAAAAAATCAATACAATTGATTATTGCAGTAAATGTGAAACTTTTTCTGAAACAGAAATATTGTATTGTATAATTTCGATTTTTTTGTATTAATTTTTGCAACTTGTTTTACTTATGACGAATTTGCTCTAAAAATTCTTTGTGTTTTGGTATTTTTAATATTCATTTTTCATTCTATAAATATAAAACAATATTTAAACTGTGTAATTTTTCAACATCTAGCGAACTCTAAAAACGATGAAATATATAATTAGTATAATTAGGGACCTTATGATAGATATAAATATACAATATCACATCAGAATCACAATACTTCAATACTTTGGATAGATGGATTATTGAAATGAGCAGGAATAAAAATCAACTTCGAAAAATCAATCAACTTGGAAGAAATTTGCGAACTTGGTCAATTCAGCGGCCAAATTATAAACGGGTGCACTATAAAAGTACGACCTCGGCGTTTTCTTTTTCCTCCTCTCTTATCGCCTGAAACAGGATTTATCTGCAGCAGAATCCTGAAATATACAAAATATCGAATAAATAATATGCCAAATATTAAACTTTCTGCTTAAAATATCAAATTACATTATTCGATAGGCCCACTCGATTTTGAAAAGCTGTTTACTAAAATTCTGTATGCTCTCAAAAAAACAGAAGCATGGAAATCGGAACAATGTGAAAAAGTAGTTCATAAAAACCCTAGAAAAGTATATGATTTGTTTGGTGCCAAATATTGAACGCTTTTAGATTCCTTGTTAGCAAGATGAGCCATAAAATTTCTTCGTTTTTATTAGTTTGATGTGTTCGCATGAGTCAAATTTTGTCTCTTTTTTCGGAAGTCTCAAATGTATCCCTAAATTCCACAATTTTTTTGAAGAACGATTCCTCGGACTTTAGAAGACATTTGTAAGTTCTGATGACTTTGTACAGATAATACACGAAGAAAAGAAAAAA
>WSXT02152210.1:0-10242 GCA_011762715.2 Neuroterus valhalla
CTTTCTTCCGAAAAATTTGCCTTTTGACTTAAAAATTCAACTTCATAATACAGAATGAAACTGTTTAGAATAATAATAATGAATACTACTAATAATAATAATGTTACTAATTTTCGTTCTTTCGAAAATTCATCTCGGTTGGTTCAAGATTAGAATATTGGGTTAACAATTAATCTATTCCACCAAAAAAAAAATATATATATTTTTTGTGAAAAGTTTCAATATTCATTGGGAAATTCAATTATTCCGTTAAAGTCAAAATTTTTAATAAAAAATGAAACAATTTTTTCCTAATATTCTCCGCTTGGATTGAAGATTTACCTTTCATCGCAAAAATGTCATTTTTTTTTGTTGAAAATAATGGATTTCATTCGAAATTCAATATTTTGAAATTTGAATTTTCCGCGGCTGCTATTCGGCTCTCTACACGACGAATCAGCTTCCGATTCCCGCTCGTTCGGAAGTTTCCATAGCGCATCTCCGCGGCCGATGAGTGGCGACTGGCGGGGGAAGATTCCCCTCGAGCGGCATCGAGGCGGCGTTTCAACTATGTGAGCTCTGATTGTGTGGGCGCGACGTTCACATTGAAAACATCGCGCCTAATATGAGTTTAAATTACCGGTTCATTGATTCGGCGGGCTGTGATTCATTTGCATTGACAAATTAGGAGGGGGTATGCTCATGTCAGGCGTAAGCAACTGAGAAGTTTGCCTTATAGAATTCATTCCAAAAGTTTCAGGTTGAAAGGCACTGTGAAGAGTTTCGTTTTGAATAGGCGACATAGTATTACAATTACAATTACAGCAATATCGATTTTCATTATTCTGAGCATGCATACTTCGTAATTTCAGTTTATTACTTTTAGGATCATCACTATTCTGATTTTGCATATTCGATTGATTTTGATATTGTTTCCTAATATTTTCCTGTTTATCGTTGAAGATCTAATCCAATTGTGAAAGTGCTTGAGAGATTTTATCAAAATCACAGAAATCAACTGTCGCCAAAGCCTCACGCACGCGAATTGTCATCTGCTGAATAATTGTATAATGGATTTTATAAGACTCCATTTTCGGCAAAAAATAATGAGCCTCTTTTATCTGATTCAAAAAATATGTTTGCAAATTGTCCTTGTTGGATTCAAAACGCTTTGCTAACCAATGAGACTTGATCCTCATCCTTATAGGAATGGAGTAAGACTCATCTAGAAATTTTGATTTTAAATCATTATAATCAACAAACGAATTTCTTTTTGTATCAAAACAGGCTTTTGCTCTACCCTCAAAAGCGCCATCCAAAACATTTACCCGAAGATCCTCAGCGATATGCTTCAACGAATTAAATGTATCCATTTTTTCTAAAAATTGATTTGGGTTTTGAGATTCCTCGAACTTAGGAGTCTTAGCTTCAATATTAAATGCGCGAAGACCATCCACTAAACTTTGAATCAAGCGATTTTCACCGTTACCCGGATTTTGTTCATTTCGTCATCGCAAATTGGCTAACTGATTATTTTGTACATGATTTAACTGACGCAGTCTATTTACTTCTGCTCGCAATTGCTCTTCATTCATTGCGGTCAAAACATAATCATTATGGTCCTCAGTCGCCAAATCGTTAAATAAATTTCGTCTTGCGCGATTATGATAATTGAAACTCTCACGAGTACGTACAGTTCTGTCTAAACCTGGTATTAAAACACCGGGCTTTGACCTTGTTTTCCTGGAGGTTTCAGTTATCATGTAATCACAATCACACTTGACTCATTGAACCACTCGATCTCAGTCAGTAAAAGTTTTCGCTAAGTTATTGATTTCAATTTTAAATGGGCAATTAGATCGTGCCCCGACCGTTGGGCGCCAAAAATGTAGCAAGTTATTTATTTTGGTTAACCTGCTTGAACATTTATTTAACATAGAAAAATGACTCGAGTTCAAAATTTTATTGAATGCTCAATCTCAATAAACAGCATCCTAATTCTTTACAATATTAAAATTTATTTTTCAAACAACTTAGAATTTCTGAAGTTAATTCACGAAATAGATAAGGATAAAAGAAGAAGAGCAGTACAATTGAAATGTAATCAAGCCTAAATTCGTGACTAGGTTTCTCTCGAATCAATGAGTCAAATTCAAATTCGTATCATTATATTAAATTTAAAAAAAAACAGCAATTATGCAACAAGTACGCAAAAATTCACACACACACACACACACACATACTAAATGATAATAAATGAATACGCACATACATACAAAGAAATCGATAAAAATCAGGATTCGAGCATTAATGGTAAATTTTGTTCCTAACGAAATCCAATTCGTGAACGATTGATTAATAGAAGTGAGCAGGAGCCTGAAAAAAAAACAATAGTGGGTCCATAAACATAAGCGGTTCGGAAAAGAATATCTTGATATAAAAAATGCCTTGTTGTTGACGGGAGACGGAGAAACGTACAGTAGCCGATTTTCAAAAAGAAGCGGTGTCTACCAATCGGGTCAAATGTGCCTAATTTCTCAATAAAAACCTGTCGATATAACCCAGGCTTGCAGCAGCTTGATGCGATTCCCACGACTAGATTTTCGTGTTGGTCAACAGTCAAACAAGGTGATCAATGGTCACTTCTACGGAACTGTAATTCTCCCGTGCTCCGATAAATTGCAATGTGAGACCATAATTTCCATATAAAATGCCACACTTCACGATCTCTCAAAGCTCGTGGAAAGTGGCACGAATTCAAATACGATGAAGACAAGAAAACGATAATAAAATTAATGATCATCATCGGAGCGTCTTCCTGTTTGATACCTCGTAACCGATTTTTCTCCACTGCCGCTGAAAATCAGCCCGCCCAACGCTTTCGTGATATGCTAATTTTCTCACCTGACAATCTAGCTTTATTACAATTTTGACGACGTTAAATGAAATAATGCGCTCGCCTCATGATGTAAAAACGCGGAACAGACGAATTTATATGCAAGCTTTTCTTCAAATGCATCATCTTGCGCGTAGTAAGCTCAAGGGCCTTGAGCTTTCTCTTCGTCTATGGAACTTCCCCAAACGGATAGAATAGAACTGGGACGGCAAGCATATTAGTCGCAGATATCTTGTTCAACGACGACAGGTTGGACGACCAAATCCGTCGGAGCAGGTGTTTCTATCTGCTTTGGAGGGCCTTTACTGATGTTGTATCCTGAATGCGGCTCTCAGTCAAGTGTTGGTCTGTAATTCCTTGGGTTGGACAAGTGGCCTTCCTTCGGTAAGAGTACAGATCGTCTTAACACCAGCCATTGCGGAATGAGGATCTCCGACTTTAAGTATGAGGTAAATATGACGTGAATCTCCCTCCAAAATGCCTCGACTTCTTCGGACTCTGGTGGGTTTTATTATTATTATTTCTGACTGACCCGGTGATGGTCCAGTATGAGAAATCGGTTCACAAAAAATGGTCGACTCTCACTTATCTTTCAGAGACACTACTCGGAAAGACTGAGTCCGCGAGTCTCACACTTTAGAATCGCGAACAACCCACGGAGCTAATTTTTCTTGTATTTTAGTAACTGCCGGGCGCCAGGCAGAAGGATTCCTGCCCTAGCCTCGCGAGAACCGACCCTGTCATTTTCTATCGGTTGGCTAGCTCGCCATGCTGCATGTGAGGGTGTCGGAACGCGAAATAGAGAGAGAGAAAACACTGTAGTGACGGAAATAAACCGAGCGCATTTTCAAACAAATTTTCACTTTAATAACTTTTAAAAATAAACAAAGATTATTATTCAGAAACAATTCCGAAAACTGCCTCCTCCACACTGGAGACCCTTTCAAATAAGTTATACATAACGTTTATTATTTTAAATAAAATATCACGAGAACAATTTTGTTCGGATACACTTTTTCCGCGCGCAACCACCTGAAAGGGAATAACCTAACAACCCATTTTTTCTATCCACGTGATGCCACGGAGACTACGACAGTATTGCTATGTGGCAAAGCCACTCCAATCACCTCATAAAATGACCGCTCGAGACACCCATGCTTCGACCGACGCCGGCCGGTATCCTTGGACAAGTGTCTTTACCCTTAGAGTCGAGGAACGCTAGGCTTGGCCAAACTAAGGTCGCACTACCTGAGCCGAACGTTTCGCACTCTACTTACTCTGACAGGGGATCTTGAACTTCAAAAATCCCTTGGAACTACCCCGCACGGCACCCACGGTTACATGCGGTCTCCACGAGACTTTAACCCGCCAAGACTTGCGAGACCAGGTAAGGGGTAGAAGAGAATACTAGAACAACCTTGAAGACACGCCTTCTAGTCCAGCCATTTTCGGTCCATATTAGGGTTACCGCTTGGTACTCCAATAATTCCTATCTCGAAATTCCGGTTACCCTTGGTCGCCGTCAAGCCACAAGCCACAGGTACAAACGTCTGTCTGTCAAATTGCCTGCTCGTTCGCCTTCTGGCATCCTTCCTCTGGATCCTTTTTCGTTCTTCGTGCCTTGACGTTGATTGGCTCTCGGGTACGTGAGAGGTTCCGTCGGTTAGATCTACCAATGCGCGTCTCGGTTGGGTGGCTGTTACACTGATTGAACTTGACCTAACGGCTGAGAGGTTCCTATTCGTTCATCCTGAGCATTATAAATTCAAATAACGGCTTGCCAGACTCCCGCCTGGACTGTGGGACCGGCCGCTGCTGCCCTCCCGAGGTCGATTATAGAGTTGTCGCACTGCGTGCTCGCCTTCTCTCTGCTCGTGATTCCATGCCTTGTGAGGGAACTGACGACGCCCCGTGTTGTCTGCTGTAGTGATGACAAGTTGTCACTTTTCGTGATGAGATTTCCCATGGCCGTCGATTTCTGGAGAATCGATCCTTAAAGGATGACTTGACAATGGCTCTCGTTGAATTCTTCCCTAGGCTTCCAAGTCTCGATTGTGACTCGATACAATCCAACAATTTTCTACCCCAAATTCCTAATCTCTATTTCGTAAAATTTGGGTTTCATTTATGTTGAAATATAGGAGTAAACTTCTTCCACCAAAAGTTCTCGATACAATCTGGACCAGCAGCGGAGAAGTTCTTGATGCCTTTCAATGCTTTCTTTACCTCCTCAGTAGTGATTTGTAGGCATTCCTTTTCTTATGTAATGATGCTATTGCGCAGCTCCTCCAAACGTTTTATGTTTAGTGGATTTTTGACAGAAACAGAGGGATTGCTAAAAAGGCGCGATGGGTCAGCGAACAACTGTTGATTTTCCCTGACCTATCCCTGTCCCTTTTGTATTTTCCTCCTCGCGTCAGACAGCTCCTGTACTTTGTCAACAATGTTTTGCTTGCTGGTCAGCAGTATAAAAAGATGAAGGTAATTCGAGTGCATGAGAAGATACAGATAATGTAAGCGCTAGTATTGTTATAACACCGTGGTCCTCAAAGACGATAGAGCCTCAAGTAAGGAAATTTATTTTTTATACAAGATCAAAACAGATTCGCAAATCTTTCCAAAAGAAGAGGTTTCAGACTTTTTGTAATATTTGAAAGTCTGTATATGCCCTGAACTGTGAACCAAGCCAAGCTTGGAGTGTGACTGGAAGTAGCCAAGTGCGAAGCACGATGCGAAGTAGGACTGGAAAGTTCCAGCAAAAAGTTACAAGCATTTTTCAGTAAAACTTTCCTAAGGTCGGACATCAAACACGTTCCAGGAACCTTCGTTGAACGTCCCATTGCAATGTTGCGTGCTACTGGGATGCATTCGAATGTCAATGAATAAGAATCTACGGACTTTCACAATCGCAAATATCCAAATATTTGCTTCGAAAAATGTATAGGCTGCTACCTATAAATATATGAACGTGAATAAATAAATAATATTTTTCGAAGTAAAAGTTGAAAAAAAGTGCGGAATCTCTCGAGCTATCTCCAGAGACGAAATGATTGGAATCGTCCCTATAAATATCCTAAATAGGCCTAAGATTTCCACCGGTAAATATTCTGAGATTTGGTGCTGGCAGGGAATCTCCAAAATTATGTCCCTTCTGGGAGCATGTTTGGCATGCGACACAAAAAGAATATATTGTTATACTATCTATATTCATGTCCATTTGAATTTCGATGCATGTGTATCACAAATTACGAAAATATTCATAGAAGTAGAACGGTAATAGGAGTTTTTTTACAATACAAAAATAAGTGTACAATGCAAAAGGCTGAAGTCCATTTCGATCTGTCCACAAACATTCGAGCAGTGATCAGAATCGCAGATTCGGCAAGGAACAGTTTATCAACATTTTAAACGTTTTGTATGTAGGGGTTATTTCACATACGAGTAGAGAAAACTTTACGTCGAACACAAGAGATCTGCGTGACGAAGGTTCCATTACATTCCTCATACAAATGAAAATATTTTTTCAGGGGGATATTATATCAGTTGATGAATGGACGCTTATACCGTGAAAAAGAATGCATGTTTCCCTCAAGATGTGCTGGAGTGGAACATTTCATTTTGAAAGTTATTGGAAATGTATCAGACGCAGAACTTATTATCAACATTCGAGATTATCCACAATCTGGTAAACATTTCGATGAAATTTTGCCTGTCTTCTCATTCAGCAAGGTATAACAGCAACAGTACATTGTTCAATTCCGAATGTCCGCTTATCTGCACGTACGTCACATAATACACTTTTTTTGAAGAGTGCATGAAAGGTTCCCCTTTTTTTGCTTACAAGAGTAATTCAATTGTTAGAAAGTATTCCGAAGAGCAGCCTAGTGTTCAAACGCTGTTTCGAGAAGTAACGTATGCGGAAAACGGGAACAATAGACGATGTACTTTCTAAAAGGCGCTACTTACAGCACACATATACAAGCAAGAAAAGGAAGTCTTTTTGTTAAGATATCGGAATAAAGTACATAATCACGTGAACCTATTTACCTCATGTATTCTTAATATTTCTTTACTAATAAAATAAAATATTTTGTTCAGACACCACAGTATTATGATATAACGTATCCCGCTTGGGCTTTTTGGGGAGGTGGACCAGCTATTTCCCTTTATCCACAAGGACTTGGAAGATGGGACCAACATCGAATTTCCCTGAATAAAGCAAGTTTGGAGTCACCTTGGGAACTTAAGAAGGACATTGCTTTCTTCCGTGGGTCACGAACTAGTTCCGAAAGAGATAACTTGATACTATTAAGTCGAATTAGACCAGATCTTGTTGATGCACAGTATACGAAGAATCAAGCTTGGAAATCAGAAGAAGTAAGAATTTCTTTCAATTGAAAATAATGTTTAATCCATATTCAGGCCCTACAGTCTCAATCATGTTTACCGTACTTTCTCTATATTTTAAATTTTTTATTGAGATTAAGTACTGCATTTATTTAAATAAACCTGAACTAACCTTATTTTCTTTTACAAGTATTTTCTAATCTCTATTCTCAAAAGTAGTAAAACGAAGATAATACTAAATGTCTTTGGAAACTGAGGTAATCCTCGACTCAGAATACAAGTATTTTCTATAAATGGTATTAATCTATACTTGTACTCCTATCTCTGATCACTTAATAATTACCTGAATGGAAGGTCAATGTCGCTTTGTATTTTAACACCCGATATTCAGGAAAGTAGGTCGAGAGGCTCCCTTGACTCAATGCTAACCGGACGAGGGTCTTAGGCCACTCGGTCTATCTATTAGATCCTATTGTTCAAGCTTCTCAGCTGGAGGGCGGAAGGGAAAGCGAGTGTTTGCGTGCCTCCACTAAATACAAAATTTTTGGAGATCCTTAGGTCTCGATATTTCGAGAATATTATCTCTTTTTCGAAGCACCACTGAGCAGACGTGCTCTCAATAGATCATGGAGGTTTTTGGTTTCCAAGTCTCTTGTACACGGTCTGGCCAGGGGTGAAAGATCCTGAATATTGTACCTCCCTTTCTATTTGACCAATTTACAGGGTTTTAAGCCTGTAGTTGCTCAAGAAAGCGAAGGCGAAATCCGAAGGATGATATTCTCACAAAGTTGAGGCTTCAGCCTTTACTAACAAACTTTTACGATACGCGTTTTGAAATAAGGGACTTTACCATTGGGCAATTCGGAAGCTTCGAAACTCGAATACACTTTTTAAAGGAGAGAATCTGTGATTCCAGAATTCTGACCCGCAGAAATCGCTCAAGATAAGTTCCTTTTCTAGACAGCGTCAGGGAATGCTATCCGCCTGGGTACTCTTAAAGAAAACTTAACCGAATAGGAATCCAATAACTTGGAATTCTATTCTTTTTTCGAAGGTAGAACGTTCGGACAAGTTCCAGAGGGTTTAGGCTCTGTTTTTTTTGTTGTTTTTTGTTTTTTTTTTGTTTGAAGGGGTCAAGGAGGGAAAATCTTCGAAATACATCCTCGGAATGAGGGTAGTGTCGTATTCGCTAGGTGCGCCTACCAAATAAAACCCTCCTCGACTGGTTACCAACCTAATATGGTGATGACCAAGAAAGGAAATAAGGACTTCGAAATTGGTGGTCCAAGACAGTTATACTGCGAGGACACCCGCGCATGAAGCGAAACATGGAAAAATAAGAGAGACAGCTGGCTTTTCCACTCTTGGTCTTGCGTAACGCCGTCGGAGAGGGAATAGTTGGAGTCTGCGCCACAACGTTTCTCCTGTGGGATGCTGCTTTGCAGAAGGATCGCACAGGAGATGCTACTCTTGCCTATACGCCCAGGCACCCCTTGTAACTTAAGTATTTCAGTACATTACTTTCAAAAATGATTTGTCCAAAAAATATATTTTCTACCGAGCTCTTCAACTTTTATTTATAAAAGAGAAGTCTGAGTAAGTACTACGAATAGTACAAAACAGACTCATTTTCCTTTTGTATTTTGACAGTGTTTGCGTGGAATTGTGAGGGAAAATATTCACTGTTTGTCTGTGTTTTTCACTTTGAATTTACAAATTATCTCCGAAAAAATTGATGTTTCGGGAAAAATCTTTCTGTTTATTTGAGCTTTATGATCGAACTTAGGAAAGAACACTTTATTGTGATAAAACTCACAAATTATATTCATGACGTTCTTCGATTTGACACAAATCCAAAAAGTTGGAGATGATCTATAACCGAGCGAAATATATATATATATATATTAAAATCTTTTTGAAACATGGTGGAATCATTTATATAGTGTACAGTGAGACACGGGAGGTAATTCATTAGAGACCAATGCCAATACCTCTAGCATTTCACCCGATATTTCATTCTTCATAATTATGAAAATTTCCCTTCTATGTCTGTAGAGTGAGAAGGAAGTTGAATTTTACAACCCGCGGACTTTAAATTGATTTTGACACTTGCGTATCAACCTGTTTTACCGACATAATATTGTATTGCATTGAGTCTCTTCCCTTTACGGGTTTGTGGACCTCCGTTCCCTTTACAATGGGTAACAAAAGTGCCCTAAATTAATTATTCTACCCTGAGTGTAACGCTTAAAAACTTTCCTCAGCTAATCGCAGTTATTTAGAAACTAAGTTTGCATTAAAGAGCTTTCAGGGCTTCCATTTCCTCTTACTATCTCTCAATTGTACAGGTTTCTCGACTTTTTACTATATTTTCTACACAATTACTCACACTTCTGCCTTCCTCTTTCTCTCCAGTTCACACTTCCAACCATTGGCACATTCAGGATTTGGTGAGGGAGGTAGGGGGAATCTATTACTCAAGATTTTACTTATATATTATTATTATTATTATTATTATTATTATTATTTCGTCGAAAATTGATCTCGGGTCTTTTTGCCCGGTGTTTTATCACAAGCCACAGACTAAGTCAAGTGCCTGATGAAGTCAAGATGTTAAAAATCAAAAACTTTAAAAACAAAGATCGGAATTTGTTGCGCAGATATTTTGGCAGGCACAATATCAAGTTATTGGCGTGATATAAAGTTCGTCTCATAGTGATGTTGTCATTCCACATCAGCAGAGTTTGTTGAAGGTAAGTTAGGTCACCTCCGGATGCTTTTTTTAGAGCTACCAACTGTTACTCCACAAGGTTTTAGTCGCAAACTTCCTGATGGTCAAGGAAATTTATAACAATGCAACAGGTGTTCAATAAAACTGCTTTCTGAGCCGCTGACAGTACCTTACTGACTCCTAGATGTTCGAGATGTTCAGTGCATCTTGCTTGTACATTGCCTGTAGCCGATATCACGATAGGATGGATGGATGCATGTTTCACATTGCTCCATATCGTCTTCACTTC